>PVKA01043403.1:0-16772 GCA_004027165.1 Ctenomys sociabilis | reverse complement strand
AAATATAATATCATGTATGCACCTTGTACAATACCAAAACGTTATGAAAACAGTTTGCAATGTATTAATTTATCAAATCTGTATTGTTAAGGTGTCTTGAAACTGTCTGAGTGACATTTGTACTTCAATAAAATGAAAGAAAAAAAAAAGAAAAGAAAGATGGAAGGGAAAAAGAAACACGCAAGTATATACACGGATTGGCTTGGATAACTGTACTGATGCTTTATACTTCATGCTCAATATTTTCCTCTCTCTCCTTTTTAATTTTTATACTTTTTGACCAATTTTGCATGCCTACATCTGGTAACCCAAGTAACAAATTTGAAGACAACACTATTCAATACAACAGCCATTGCTGAATTCCTGTAATTTTTAGAGAAATCATCAAGAAAGAAATTTTCTTTACTAATTTTTATTCTCTTTAAAAAAGTTTTAGCCAGGAAGATATCTTAGTGGAATGAGTGCTTGCCTGGAAAGCACAAGGTCCTGAATTTGATCCCTGGTACCACTAAAAAAAAAAAAAAAAAAAAAAAAAAGATAATTTTTAAAAGGAGTTTCAATTTCTCAACAAAAGAAATTTGTTGTGCTTCTTTTTATAAAATAGACCAGCAAATGAGCTATATGACATAAAATCATTGTATAAATTAAAAATATGCACGAATTTAAAAATTATGTATTACAACATGAGAACAGTTTGTCTCTGTGGAAAACATAGAAAGGTTGCTTATGACAATGAAAATCAATAATCCATGAAACAAAACAGAAAGCCAATTATGATCAATTTTCCATGAATCATTTACTCAACTTTATGCAACACAGGGATAAAGGAAAGAAAATGTTCTGTTGACAAGGGGCTTCCTCAGGGTTGCCCTGAGGTGATGAGCACCCTGGGCTGCAGCCAACTTCCTCTCCAATTTTTTTTTTTTTTTTGTATTTTATGGAAGGGTCTACAGGGTATTCAGGGACTCGCTACTAAATCAGACTCGTGGTGATCAGCCTGCTTATAGCCTCCCAAGAGCTGGGGTTACAGGCTCAGCCACTTTAATCCGCTGAGCTATTTGGCCGGCCCTCCGTTCAGGCCTGAGGAGGGGACTGCTTACTGCTGGAAGGGTAACGCGTGGGCTGAGAGCCTTGAGAGAATGGAGGGACAGAAGAGAGGACTCCGTGGGGCACCACCCTCACACAGCCCTCAGCGAAAACACTTCAGGTACATCGCGAGAGCTCCCTACCAGCACGGAGCTTCTACACTGAGCTCGTGTTTTGAGATCTATTTCTCCTCCATTAAGGAATCGTATCACGAGGGCTGGGCTGGCCTTCAAGAGCAGAGCACTAACTAGCCTAGCATGTCCAAGGCCCTGGTTTCATGAAAGAAAGAATGAAAGGTTAAATAGCAAAATAAGGTTGCAGAACGGAAGGATGACCTGAATCTATTGCCCCAGGATTTTCGGCAGTAGAGAGAAGACTCATAAAAGACCCTGCACAAGAGACTGAGAAAAAAATTCATTGCTCCACAAGTGAGAGAGCTACTCCCCACTCCTGAACTAATCCGTAGGCATCTCTGCGGCGTCTATCCTTCTTGACTGTCTTGGTAGCTCTCTGTACATGTACACTTGTGCGTGTGCATATGCGTGTGTGCTGGTGGGGACGGAGCCCACGGCTTTACGTGTGCTCTGCCACTACGCTGCACACTGAGTCCTCCACCATGCTGAGCATTCGGCATCTCTGCATCTCCCCTTCTAATAACAGCCAGCTATTTTTGCCATGACTTCCATTTCCAGTTCTTCAAGAAAAGATCTGATTGACTAAAAAAATTTAAATCTGATTCATGACCTACGAGGAGCAAAACATTTTAAAAGAACACAAACCCACATCTGCAAATTCCCACTGTTCTTTCTTGCCACTCATGAAGTTGCAGGCGCTTGGTAGGAGACTGAGTGTATCTCAATAAAGTAAGAGAAGGAGCCAAGAACACACAGGAGACATGCAAGGAAAATAAGAAAGCAGAACGGGATTGAGCAGATAAGTGCACTTTTACCTCAGCTATTCTTCTCTTGCTGGAATAAATACTCAGCAGACAAAACAAAGAAAGGAAAGGCCTACTGAGCTCACAGTTAGTGAAGGTTTCAGTCCATACCCAGCTGGCTCCAAGGCGGAGAGGCACATGGCAGAGGACAGCGGTTCATACAGTGGCAAAGAGCAAGAGCGAAGGGAGAAGCAGCAGCTCAGGCAGCTCGGCAGCCTCTCTCCCCTCCTCACACCATAATGCAGATCACCTGCCCCAGGGCGGGTGCAGCACCCACACCCACCATCATTAAACACAAACTCCAGAAGCCCCCCCAGGGGCTGCACGAGTCGCTGGGGGGTCGCTGGGGGGACAACTAGATGCAAACCATAACAACTTTCCAGACAAGATGACGGGGGTAGAAAGGAATTAAATATGGTCCGTAAGGAAAATTATCTTGGGACATGGAAAGGCAGGACTGTGAGGAGCACACTGGGCACCGTGCTGGCCCCCAGAGGCCGCTCGCCAGCATTCTCTACTGTGAGATCTCACTTTGCCAGCTTCCTGGAATGTCAGACTCACGGCCCACTCTCCTCTGAAGCTAACCTGGCTCTCCCTAAGTGACATCCAGCATAAGGGACATTGGGGTTGTCACTGACTCAAAGACCGCCCTGGCTCACTTAGCTTCTTCATGTTTTTTGAAATCTAAGGCTCAGAGAGCTGAGCCAGAATTTAGGTGCAAGGCCAGCTCTTTCCTTTGTGTCTGGAGTAGACACAACATAACCATTTGGGATCTGATGAAAACAGCAAAGAAGGACGTGGGCCTTTTTATCAGAGCACACGTCCAAGATTATACCTCTCCCTCACTCTCCTCCTGCCTCCCTAGCCTCTTATCTCCAGTATTTCCAGGGGCTGCCCTGTCCCTCCACATTTCGTTTCCTTTGTCTTCTTTCCAGGCAGCTAATAGCTGCCCTCACAATGTGAGGTCATGATTTCGTCCCTTGGAGAGTGGGCTTCTCTGTCTCCCACCCAAAAGGACCCAGGCCACCTTGAGGTGCTGGGAAGATGAAAACCAGCAGTTCTCACCCTTATTTATTAAGTTTATTGGCCCAGTTAAATACACACCCTGATCACATTGTCACAGGGGATCTGTACCTGTACGTGATATGTCTCAAGTACTCTTTTTGTTTCCTGTCTCCCTCCCCTCCCTTCAGCTCCTCTTCCCTTCCTTATCTGCAAAACTTTGTTTCTATTTTATCCTCCTTTTCTCATTTTTTTCTTTTCCCTTCATTCCTTTACCCCTGCCTCCTCCTTGGCTCCCCTTCACTTTCTGAGCAACTTCTTCTTATTTCTCAATTTCTAGCATACATTTTGGTTCTCTTTCCATTTCTCACGCAGAGACAATGTGACATTTACCCATGTGTGCCCAGTTTATTTCACCTGAGAGAATGCTCTCATGGCTATACCTTCGGGACCATTTCTATAGTGCACTACTGGAGAAGTTTCTTTGATTGTGTAGAGTACAAGAGTACGGCCTGAAAGTGCATCCAGTTACCTAGAAATGTCTCAAGTTTATCCTTCTTTAAGACTAAGAAGTACTCCATTATATACATAATCTTTTTTATCCATTCCCTGGTTGAGGGGCAAGACTTAGCTATTGCAAAGTACGCTACTGTTAACACGGGCGTGCATATATCACTCTGACATGATGCTTTTAATTTTTTTTAATTTATGCACTTGGTACAGGGTCTCACTATGCAGCTCAGCCTCGTACTGATCCTCCTGTTTTCAGCTTCCCCAGCACTGGGATCACAGACATGCTCCACCACACCCAGGCTCGGTGGCCGGCTCAGCATGCCCCAGGGGAGGTGCCAGAGCATCACGCAGGACTGAGACTCGAACCCTGGTCCCTGTGTTTGCCAAAGCAGGTGCTTAGTCCATTGTGATACCTTGCTGGCCCATGACGCTTTTAATTCTTTTGGGAAGATACCCAGAAGAGGAATAGCTGTGTTAAACGGAACCTGTTAGTCCTAATTTTTTGAGGAATCCCCACATATTTCCACAAGAATTCCTGTTCTTAAACACCTGTGTTAGGACACAGAAAACCAGAATTTTTAAATGAGCTGTTTTTTAATGTATTTGGTACTGGGTCTTGTGGTGATCCTCCTGTCTCAGCCTTCCCAGCACTGGGATTACACGTGTGCACCACCGTGCCCCATCTCAGTGGTCTCCTCAGCGTGCCTGGGGGCAGGGCTGGTGTGGCACGTGGTGCAGGGGCCAAACCTTGGTCCCTGCACTTGCTTAAGCAGGTGCTTAGTCCACTGAGCTATCGGGCCTTCAAAGAAGCATTCGAAATAGATTTAGTAAATTAATCAAATCTAGATTATCTGTTATGTATAAAATACTCTCCTAAGCACCAGGAACTCAGAACAGTGTAGGATACTGTCATCTCAGAGTCAACCCTACTGTACTAGAAAAAACCTACATCGTACCATGGTGATGGCTTTTATTTTCCACTCGTACTGTGTAACCATGGCAGCTTGGCTGGTGACGCTACTCCACATTTTCTTACCGTACACCCTGGGTAATTGAATGACTAGTCAGCCCATTGTCACCAATCATGCTGGCAGATAAAAGTGAGGTTTAAGAGACTTGAGACTTTGATTGGTCATTACTTATCCTGACCTTGGAAGTCATGTATACTTAGCTCTCAACTCAGGAGCCCCATAGTGACATGGCCCTATCCAACCACAAGAGGGCCAAACTGGCTTAGCACTCAGAAAACCAAATGAGCAGAACAGCAAAAGGTAAATCTTAGCAAGCATGAAGAAACTGGAGACCTTGCACACTTTGAGAATATAAAATGGTGCCACTCTTAAAAAAATACACTTGGAGGGGCCAGGGAGATGGCTAAGTGGAATAAGTGCTTCCCTGGCAAACGCAAGGGCCTGAGTTCAAATCCCTGGTTCGGCAAAAAAAAAAAAAAAAAAAAAAAAAAAACACTTGGGAGGCTGAGGCAGGAGGATTGTTGTGAGTTTAAGACCAGCCTGAGCTACAAAATGAGCTTAAGGCCAGCCTGAACTGCATAGTGAGACCCTGCCTCAAAAAGACAAAAAAAAAAGCCCTTGAAGGGCTGGGGAGATAGCTCAGCAGTCTAAGTGCCTTCCTTGCAAGCACAAGGACCTGAATTCAATCCCCGGTAACACACACCATGCCAGCCCTGGAACCCTGGCAAGCTATGCTGGCCACCGAAACTGGGCACAGTGGCACACACCTGTAATCCCAGCCCTGGGGAGGCTGAGACAGGAGGATCACCAAGAGTCCCAGCTGTGTAGAGAGACCTTGTACCAAATGGAAAAATAAATAAATGAAAATATCTAAATGCCTTGGAGTTTTCTCAAGAAACTTCAAAATAGAAATACTCCCATTATCCAACAATCCCACTTCTGGGTATATATCCAAGTGAATTAAAATCAATATCTCAAAGATATTTGCACGAACCTATGCTTGTGGCAGCACTATGTACAATAGCTAAAATACGGAAGCAAAATGAATGTGCATCTATAAATGAATAAGTAAGGAAACATGGCATATGCAGTATAATACTGGGCACCTTTTAATCCGTGAGGACAAAAATGAACCCTGAGGGCATTGTGCTAGGTGTAATAAACCAGTCAGAGAAAAATACGTACTGTACTGCACATTTCCATTATGTAAGGTGTCCAAATAGCAACATTTATATAAGCAAAGACTGGTTGTTGGGGTCAGGAGTAGGGGAAATTGGGGAGATATAAATTTTCAATTAAGTAACATATACAAGTTCTAGAGTTTAGTTGTACAACATGGTAACTGTAGTCAACAATAATGTATTACACACAAAATTTTGTTAAAACAGTTCTTGTTAAATGCTATTATCATATATAAAATTTTTTAAAAGAATACATGAACCCAGAATATTTGATGAATACCATTAATGACTAACAAATATATTCTTTTTTTTTTTTTTTTTTTGGTAGCACCAGGGATTGAACTCAGGACCTTGCGCTTGCCAGGGAAGAGCTTATTCCACTGAGCCATCTCCCTAGCCCCACTACCAAATATATTCTTACAGTGTTCAAGCAGAATGGCCATATATATAAAAAATAAATAAATAAATAACAAAAACATACGAAGTAGGCAGTGTTGAATCAAAATTTAAAACAAATGAAGGGAACAATGTCCAAAGGCAGGAGTAGCCTGAGAGAGGAGGGTTTGTGGCTGACGTTCTCCAAGCTTGTGAGCAGCGGAGCAGTGTGTCTGAGGAGTGCTAGTGAGGGTACCTGTGAACCTTCTGCCAGCCTCGGCACACTGCTGGCTGCGCTGCCTGAGTTCCTGCAGCAGGTGACGTAGAGAAAGTGCAGGGATAAGGTTCTCAAAGTCTTAGAGCCAAAAATATAAGGCTTGAACTAGGGTCTCTGCTCAAATTAAGGGACCTGAGGGAGGGCAGAACACAGGGGGAGTCTGTGCCCTTGCTCTACACATTGAGCAGGGTGGCTCCAGGTGGGTCTGCCTGGCGCGTAACATTTCCTGTAAGTCTTGATTTTTTAAAAACATTTCTGCTCCTCTATTTTGAAATATGTAAAATAGAGGACCAGAGAGTTTACCTGATTTTATCATCACACATTATATGCATGTAGTAAATTATGACACTGCACATCATGAAAAAGTATAAATATTATGTCAGTTGAAAACTAAAACTTAGTTAAAAATAAAGTCTCTTGATTTAAAAAAAAGTCTAAAAATCTCCAGTTTTATAAATTCAGAACTGCTTTTTAAAGGTTTTGAGCATGGATTCTTAGAAGTCAAATCCTAGCAGTTGTCACATCAGGTATGTATCAAAAGTAAGAACCCTCTAAATATCCGGGTTTTTTTGCAGAACCAGGGACTGAAGTCAGGCCCTTGTGCTTGCCAGGGAAGCGCTTATTCTACTGAGCCCTGTCCACGGCCCTTAAAACCCTCTAAATATCCTTTCACTTCCCTCTTGAAATACTTTCAGCAATGGACACAGACTAAGTGCCTGCTTAGGCAAGCCCAGGGACCAGGGTTCCGTCCCCAGCACCGCAGTTCACGCTGCCCCCGGGAACACTGAGCCAGCCACCCAGACTGGGCGTGGAGGTTCATGCCTGTAATCCCAGCTCTGGTGAGGCTGAAAACAGGCAGAACACGAGTCAAAGCTGCGTAAGAGACATCATACTAATACATAAATTAAGAAATTAATTTTTTAAAATGCATGTCTGATTTCTCAAAAAATTCTTCTCTCTTAAATATGCTAACTTACTTTTAAATTCTTTTTACTGGGTTCCAGCAGATCTTGTCTAGATAAAAGGTTATATGACACATATGAAGACCTTAACTAACTGTACTCAGTGGGCCTTAGTAATGCCACAGCTGGTCTGTCTCTCCTAAATAAAAAATAAAATAGGCCATCTTCAAATTAGATGACATTAGATATTCCAACAATAGCACAGGAAGATATTTATAAAATTATAAAAACTAAATATAGTATGTACATACTTGGTTCTTCTAATGTCTCAATAGCTGTTCACGATATTGAACGACAGATCCATAACATGTCAGATTCAAAATTTCCCTAGACCTTACTCGTGGCTTTCATAAAAAGTCATTACTGTCACCTCTTGGTGTAAGTTACTGTTGATTGTATTCACCATTATCTAGTTGATATTATTTGATAGTATTTGCATACTTAACTGTTTCTTTGGCTTTACCTCCTCCAGACTTACAGCTATTCCACCTACTCAAGATAAAAGTGCCTAGTGTCCACGCGGGCCTTTAGACAGAACCTCTCTGCAGACCCCTTTCAGTCTGAATAAGCCAGAGTGGTCTATTCATGATTCCCTCACTGCAGTTCAGGTTACTCCTTCAGAGGGGGTAAATGTTGTAGGTTAGATAGAACGCTGAGTTAGACAGAAATATTACAGACAACCAGATAGCACCTGGACCTCAAAGGACCCAGAGTGGAAAACAAGATAACTTGAAACTGAGAGAGAGAGAGGCACTTCTGTGGGCCAGACCTCAACAAATGCAGCCACGCACCTCCCTCGAGATACACATCAGCAAATGACTTCCTAAATAGGTGTCAATCACCTTGTAAAAGGCCAAAAAAAGTCACGGACCTAGACCTAGCTGGTACAGGAAAAGCCCCTGTTCTGTATTCAGGCCTGCTTTCTATATAGCACTTACCCATTTGATCTTGATTTAATCAATTTTATCTGAGCAGTTATGCTTGTATCCTTATTGGTTGATCAAAGTTTTGTCCCAGCTCATGTCCACATAGCAAATTCCCGTGGTTCCTACCTTAGGTCCACCTCACCTTGTGGTTTTGCTCTATAAAAATCTCTAAAACAGACAAGATCCTTGACAACCCACCTGAGTCCCCTTCTGTCCCTCTCTTGAACAGAAGCTTTCTTTCCCCCAATAAATAAATTTTTCTCTTTAAAAAAAAATTGTCAGCATAGTATGTTTGATCATTACACCCCTCTAATTCTTCTTGAAATTGAGTTTATTGGTGCAATTTAGATATGCATAATGCTCATATTCATCCTAGGATACTTGTATCTGCATGTGATATATCTCTATTTCTCTTCTTTTCCCAATCCTCTCCCCTCTCTATAACCCATCTTCTCCTCCTTATTTATAAATCTTTGTTTCCATTTTATCCTTTTTTTTTTTTTTAGAATTTAACTGCATTTTATTCTCAAGAATGCCATCATCAGAGAAAAGGAAGAGAGGAAGAGATCTCCCCGTGATCTTTTTTTTAAGAATAAAAAATGGTAACAGAAAAAAACAGCATTAGAAACAATACAAAATTTCACTAAACAAAGTAACAGGACTTCAACAGTGGTTGCTGTATTGCATGATGTTATCTTCAAATTAGTTGTTTAGTTTATCAGATATAAATATGCATATTAGGGGCCGGGGAGATGGCTCAGTGGAATAAGCGCTTCCCTGGCAGGCGCAAGGGCCTGAGTTCAATCCCCGATTCCACAAAAATAAAAATAAAAAAATATGCATATTGGTTTAAAGACAAAAACAAAACAGTAACAAAAAAAATAAAAGAAATTCCACAGGAAAAAAAATAGAATAAAAAGAAAATTATTTTAGGCATTAACTGCTGCCTTTAAAAGACAAATCCTTTTATTTATTTTTTCTTTTCCATTCCACCCCTCCCCCCTTCCCCTTTTGAAAAATTACTTCCTATTTCACGTTTGGTTTGGTTCTTATTTACACTTTCATTTTCTCACACCAGAGAGACCAATATTTATACATATATGTCCAACTTATTCACTTAGGAGTATGGTCTCAAGGTGCATTCAGTTACCTAGAAATGTCTCAAGTCTATCCTTCTTTAAGGCTAAGTAGTACTCCATTGTAATAAAGAAACACATCGTTTTTATCCATTCCCTGGTTGACGGGCATTTGGGTTATCGCCAAGACTTAGACATACAAACTGTGCTGCTATAAACATGGGTGTGAATATATATCACAGTGGCATGGTGCTTTTAATTCCTTCAAAAAGAGTCCCAGATGAGGAATAGCTGTGTCAAGTGGGACCTCTAGTCCTCGTTTTTTGGGGGGTTTGTGAACTTAGGACAGAGTCTACAGAGTGTACAGAGTCTCACTACATAGATCGGACTCGTAGTAATTCTCCTGTGTTCAGCCTTCCAAACTCTCGGACTGCAGGCGTGCACCACCACGCCCAGTTTCTGTCGCCTGTCTCAGCCCACCCCGGGGCCCGGGCATCTAGTCCTACTTTTTGTTTTGTTTTTTGTCTTTTTGAGACAGGGTCTCACTATGCAGTTCAGGCTGGCCTTAAGCTCGCTTTGTAGCTCAGGCTGGTCTCGAACTCACAACAATCCTGCCTCAGCCTCCCAAGTGCTGGGATTTCAGGCCTGTGCCACCACGCCCGGCTCTAGTCCTATTTTTTTGAGGGATTTCCACACGCTTCCAGTTTCAAGCGGCAAAATCAACATGCAAAAAAAGAAGAAAAAAAAAAAGGTAGGATTTCTACACATGAACAACAAGTGGGGGCCGGGAGATGGCTCAGTAGAATAAGCGCTTCCCTGACAAGTGCAAGGGTCTGAGTTCAATCCCTGGTTCTACCAAAAAAAAAAATTTGTCCAAATAATAAATCAAGAAAATAATCCTGCAATAACTACAAAATAAAAATACCTGATCATAAGTTAAACGGAAGAAAGAGAAGATCTACACACTGAAAACTATAAGACATTGATGACAAAATTGAAAAAGATGCAAATAAAGGAAAATATGCTACATGTTCATGGGGGAGCAGAATTAATATTATTAAAAATATCTGTACTACCCAAAGCAATTTATGAGTTTGATGCAAGTGCTAACAAAATTCCAGTGACATTCACAACTATAGAAAAAATTTAGATGGAACTGGAAAGCATCCCAAATCCAAAACAATCGAGCAAAAAGAATAGGGTTGGAAATAGTACACTGTTTAATCCTAAAATTTACGAGGTAATTAGGAAAACATTGCACTGACATTAACAACAGACACATCAACCATCATGGCATCTAGGAATAAATCCTGCACTTGTGGCCAATTGATATTTTAACAAAAGTGTCAACAGCAACAGTGGCAAGGGACAGGTTCTTAAGCAGTGCTGAGAAAACTGAGTGTCATGTGCAGAAGAATGAAATTAGACACCTCTCCCTCACAATATTGAAAAATCAACTCAAGCTAGATGAAAAATATGAAGTAAGATCTGGATGGATAAAACTACTAGAAAAAAAAAAGTAAGTGTAGTGCTAAGAAATCTATCTGGGCAACAATTTTTCAGGTTAAAAAAGTAAAGATAGAGCTGGGGAGATGGCTCAGTGAAATAAGCACTTCCCTGGCAAGCGCAAGGGTCTGAGTTTAATCCCTGGTTCCCCAAAAAAAAAAAAAAAAAAAAAAGCAAAGATAATCTAGTGGTATCATATCTAACTTCTTCACAACAAAGACATAATCAACATTGAGTGAAAATACAACTATGAAGTGGGAAAAAAATATGTGTAATGCATATAAATAATAAGGGATTAGTATCTAAAATATGCAGAGAACTCCAGTAATTCATCAAAAGAAAACAAGAATCTGATTTTAAAAGGAACAAAGGGTGTGAAATAGACATTTTTCAAAATAAGACATACAAAATGGCCAACAGGCATATCAAAACTTGCTCAAAACCAGTAATCATGGGAAAAGTGTGAAGAACACACTGAAATATCACATTGCACTGAAAAAAGATAAAAGACAAGTGTGAAGAAAAAGTGTACTCGCACACTATGAGTGGAGATGGAAAGCAATATTATGTTCTTCAAAAAATTAAGCATAGAACTATCATGTCACCCAGCAAGCCCACTACTGGGTCACACGCAAAGGAAATGAAAGCAGCGAGTCAAAGACATGGCTGAACCCTACTTCATTGCAGCATTAATTACAATAATCAAGCTATAGAAATGCCAGAAAAGGCTATAGAAATGCCCGTGTGTTCAAACATATGTTGAAACATAATACACAATGAAATATTATTCATTACAAAGAAAGAAAATCCTTCCACTTGTGACAACTTGGAGGACCTGGTGTTAAGTGAAATAAGCTAGTCCCATAAAGACAAATCCTGCCGGATTTCACTTACTGTAGCATCTGAAACCATCAAACTCATAGAACAGAAGGGTGACCAGTGGGGCAAGCGGCTGAGGGAGAAGGGGACAGAGCGCTCAGCTGAGTAGGCTCTGGGGATGTTCTGCGCAGCATGCCGAGAAGCCTAGTCCATTTGCGCTCCTACTGTGAAAACACGAGAACAGAAATTACTTTTTGATACTGGAAGCCAGAGAGTTCGAGGTCAAGGCTGACGAGGGCCTTATCTCTGCCTCCAGAGTGATACCTTTCTGCTGCACACTGCAACAGGGAAGAAAACTTGGTCCCCACATAATCAGATGGAAGTGATGAAAAGGAACAAACTTTCTTCCATCAGCATTTTTATGAAGGCCTCGAATCTGACTCAGTCAACTTCTAAAGGGCGTACTTCTAAATTCTGCGGAACTAGGATTAAGCTCCAACATGACTTTTCATCTTCTTGAGACCGGGCCTTCCTATACAGTACACAGTTCAGGCTGGCCTTAGGCTCACTGTGTAGCCCCAGCCCAAGCTGGCCGTGGACCTGAAGTGTCTCTACAGGAATGTGCCACCACACCCAGCTTCAACACAGCATTTTGAGGGGACAAAAACATTCAAACTACATAGTAACTATTGTTAATACTGTAATGTATACCATACTAGAAATTTGCTAAAAGAATACATGGTATTCACCATGATGGTAAAACTACAGTGATGATGAGAGGTGATCGGTGTGTTCATGACGCCGATCCTGGGAGTCACCTGCACGGTCCATATGCAAGTGAGGTCAGCATACAGTAAATGCATACAGTTTGTATTTTTCAAACAGACCTTTGTAAAACCTTAAAATACGTTAAGGGCTAGGTGCAGTAGAGAATAAAATGCCCTTAGCCCATAGTAGGTCCCGCTTTCTCTCCTGTATATATAATTGTCTCTCTGTGTTTACGGAGGGTTGGTTCCAGGACCTATCACAGAGACCAAAATTCATAAAAACGCAGGCTCCTTATACAAAGCGGTTCACATATAGACCACACGTGGCTTCCCACCGACAATCAGCCCCCCCTACCGATGGGTTCCACACCCAGAAATTAAATCAGACGCAGGTAACAGTGTCCAGAAAACTCCCGTCTGAATACGTGCACAGGTGTTTTTGCTGTCATTACCCCCTAAATGATGCTGTACAGAAGTATTTCTATAATTTTTACAGTATGTTAGCTATTCTAAGTAGTATAGATAGGATTTAAAGTACACCAGACGATGTGCATGGGTTACATACCACTCTGAAGAAAGGACCAGCGCACGCACAGATTTTGGTATTGTCAGGGCTCCCTCCCAGACCCCAAGCAACAACTGTACTTTAAACTTTTTCTGGATGACTTATAAGACCAAATGCAATGCAAGTGCTATGCAGATAGTGGTAATACTATGTTATCTAGAACAAAGACAAATAAAATAGTCTTTATGTATCCAGTAGGGATGCGCTTGTTCTTCAACTATTTTCAATATTCAGTTAGTTGAATCCATAGATGCAAAAAAAAAAAAAAAAATCCACAGATACAGCAAGCTGAACCCTCACCCACACCTTTTTGCTGAGCTTGATTAAGTAAACTAAGACACAGACTCAGTCATCAGCCAAACATATTTTATTTTAGCTCAGAAATCTGCTGAGAACAGGCTGCGCAGGCTTTTCTCTGCGTGGTGGCCTTGGGCTTCAAAGCACCAGCTCACTGCTTTGATAACTGTGGCTTGTCCTTGGGCTTCACGCAGCACACTCTGCCACTCATGCAGAACACGAAAAACACTTCATTCTTTGTGCATTTTTCACGGCAGGTGCCATGCTGATTCCAACATCTTTCAGGGTTGCCTGATACAAAGAGTGAAAACAAGGGAACCCAGGTCAGTTGTGAGAGAAGACAGGTCCTACACTGAAAACAGTAAACGGCGGACACCACAAGAAGGTTTCACCTCACGTGCCTCGGACGGCACGTGGTCTCGTAATCCCTGGAGACCCTACACCTCAGTCTTCCCTGCACGCTCCCTCTGAGAGAGGCAACAGGTTGGCACAGCTGAGGGCATGGACCACTGGCACCCAGGATCTGAGCATAAAATCTGCCTGCATCACAGGCCAGCTGGAAGACCCTAAGAAGGTGACTTCTTTTGTCAGAGCACCAATTCTGTCTCTTCTAAAAAAGAAGATACAACACCTGCCTCAAAGGTTACTGTAGAAACCAAATAATGTGTTTTTTTTTTAAATCAGCATTAAATAAGCCAAGATATGAAGTGAAAGGAACTCAGAAATATTCAAAATTCAAAAAATCATTTCAGGGCTGGAGAGATAGCTCAGCAATCTAAGCACCTGCCTGGCAAGTGCAAAGACCCAGGTTCGATCGAGGTACCACATGCCATGCGGACCCCAGAACCCCGGTTGTGCATGCTGGCCCGGAAACCAGGCATGGTGGTGCATGCCTGTAATCCCAATGCTGGAAGGCTGAGACAGGAGGGTCACTGCAAGTCAGAGCTGTGTAGTGAGACCCTGTACCAAATAAATAAATAAATAAATAAATAATTTTTAAAAAATCATTTCATAAGTCAAAATTTACATACAAGGAACACATTAGCAAATAAAGCAGACAATAGTTTAAGGAAAACAGAGTGGAGAAAAATGATGTTTTAATCAAAAAGAAAGGAAACAGGAACCAATGGAATGTGCTAAATACTGATGTTAGGCAAAAACAATCCAACATAATAAAATGAACCACTAGAGAAAAACATAAGGAAACAGAATAGAAACTATAAGCTATACCAAATAAAAATTTCCTGAAATAGAAAAATATCTGAAAACAAATGCTAACTGGGCACAGAGCAAACCTCAGAATACTGACCCCAAACAGCCTATATTCTAGTAAAATTACTGGACATTACAGGAAAAGGAAACAATGCTTTGAGCAACCAGGACATACAATGAAAAGCAGGGGAAAAGAAAATACGACTCTACTTAGACTTTTTGACAATAATGTTTTATGCCAGTAGAAAACTGCTGTCATATATTTAAGATCCTCGAGGAAAGAAACAATAAGCAATGCTGTATCCAGCAAAACTGATTCCAAGGACGAAGAACAAAATCAAACTGTCATCAACAGACTGGGACTTAGGAAATATTATTCCTATGGACATTTCCTAAGAAATCTAGTAGGAAATGCATTTTAGACCAGTAAATAAGACGGGAATAGATGGATGATTAAATATTAAACATTAGCTCCCTGCAGGACTAAAATAAGCTAGGATTTAAAATAAGGGCACAGAGTGTGTGCCCCTATGTTCCAGCGATACAGAAACATACATGATAAAACTAGGAGAGTAATGAGAATGACATTTGCAGAAATTCTGACTAGGCTGAGTAACCATGTTACGGTGGCAGCACGGCCACTACGCGTGCGCGTGATGGGAGGTACACCAGACAAGCCATCGTGCACCATTCTACAATCCCCTGCGAGCTCAAAAACCAGAACCCTCAGAATAAGAAAAACACTGACATTCTATAGATGGCAGTTCTGAATTTCAGCTTTGAATTGGAATGGAATTATCAGTATGAATTCATGGGCATTATTTTCAGATAGGTAGATAGATAGATAGATAGATAGATAGATAGATAGATAGATAGATAGATAGACAGACAAATAGATGATAGATACATCATCTAGAGCTAGTCACTATAAAGTGAAAAAGTAATGACCCATGAGTAGGGATTTGCATTCCCTAGCACCAGCTTTGTAGTCTTAAATATTATCTCCCACTAAATAAAAGATATTAGGGCTCTTTGAAAATACAACTAATTATAGTGCTTTCATAGAAAATTATAAAACAAGCCTACCATTGTACCATACTAGATATGAGAGAAGCTATCAGAGATTATAGGTATGTAAAAAAGACTCAGTGACCAAGAGTAAGGCAATTTGTACTTCAGGGGACATAATGACTGCAGCAGGCTGAGCTGATGTCTTGATCATGAGCTCAAAATAAATAATAATTAGCAAAAAATACTTGTTTAATTTTAATGACTGATAGAAAATTAATGCATCATCCAGCAAACTGATAAGCAAAAAGCTTGACTCAAGCATTTATCATGCCTTTCCTTTCTAAATTCTCTGAATGCCGAGATATCCAAATAGTGGATGGGGGAAATGTCTCATTGGTCAGTAGTTCAGATAAGAAGTGAATACTCGGCCCAACAAGTTCTGTGTGGTCCCCTACCGCACCTTTGCTCCAACAGTACTTGCCTGACCATCCTCCCCAGTGCCTTGACCAAGACCCACTTGCCACCCTCTGCTCCTTCCCTACAGAGGTGGAGGTTACCTGGAATGATCTGGAACAAGAGCAGTAGCCCAAACAAAGTTAGCAGAAAACTCCTCATGGCCACAGGACGACAGAGTAGTGCAGGTCTGGCAAGACAGCACTGCAGTGGGAGAGAGCTGTGGCCTCTGCTCTCCCTAATCAACCAGGACGTGTGTCACTTACACGTGCCTTCAGCTGCCCACGGGTACAGTCTGGCCTGGCTCAGCCTGCCTCCCTCACACGCATTAACATTCCCAGAGTCTCCACATGCAGCAGATGGACCACACAACCCTGAGATACAAGCCTGCCTTTGTTCATGTGCACCTTTTAAGGACCAACAGGAATAAACAATAAAATCCATCTTTAGGGCTAAGAAGATAGCTCAGTGAAATAAGTGCTTGCCTTGCAAGCTCAAGGTCCTGATTTCAATCCCTGGTACCACCAAAACAAAACAAAATTCCATCTTTAAAAAAATACAAAACAATGATAGAAACGATACAAAATTTCACTGAACAAAGTAATAGGAATTCAACAATAGTTTCTGTATTGCATGATATTATCTTCAAATTAATTGTTCAGGTTACCAGACATAAATATACAAGATTGGATTTAAAAAAAAAAAAAAAAAAAAAAAAAAAAAAAAAAAAAAAAAAAAAAAAAAAAAAAAAAAAAAAAAAAAAAAAAAAAAAAAAAAAAAAAAAAAAAAAAAAAAAAAAAAAAAAAAAAAAAAAAAAAAAAAAAAAAAAAAAAAAA
>PVKA01043402.1:0-16777 GCA_004027165.1 Ctenomys sociabilis | reverse complement strand
CATCTTTTTTGGGGGGGGGGGAACCAAGGAAAAAACAAAAGACCTTACACTTGCCAGGCAAATGCCTATTCTACTGAGCTATATGCCCGGCCCTATTGTGCCATTTTTAATATAAAATAAAATATATACATTTTTAACCTTTATATAAAAAATCCAAGGGGCTGAGGGGATGGCTCAGTAGAATAAGCACTTCCCTGGCAAGTGCAAGGGCCTGAGTTCAATCCCCAGTTTCGTTAAAAAAAAAAAAAAAAAAGAATAAAGAAAAAAAATCACTAAAAAATAAACCTGGAAGTAATAAACTTGTCTCCTTATGAAAGAGGTTAAGGGAAGTGACTTCTTTTTAATGTACTTTATATAGCTGCCACTTTTGAAGGCATTAAAATATTTTACACATTAAAAATTAAACTGGATCTTAAAATAGGAGAAGGAAAAATTCCAAAACTTAAAGCAACCTAAAAGAAATGAGCCTATCTGTATTACAAAAGATTTACATCTCCACACTGGGGGGGGGGGGGGACAAATCCAGCTATCTTAGTATTCAACCATTATACATGGGCAAATTTTAAAAAATCAATTTGGGCCAGTAGTTCTTTCCCATCCCAGTCTCTCTCTCTCTCTCTGTCTCTCTCTCTCTCTCTCTCAAACATCAATAATAACTGACCCCGGAATGTTATGCTTGACTATTATTTCATTTAGATTTCAAGCATTCTTATGACAAGTACTGTTATTATCTTCACAGTATAGCTAAGGAACCTAAGACAGCCACAGTTTAATGATTCATCTCAGGTCACATATTTAGTAAGTGATACAATCAGGGTACAATCAGGGTATTAAACCCAAGAATTTTGATTCTACAGGTTATTCTCCTACCTTGGCCTGACATGTAAAATGGACCTTGTAAAAAAAAAGAATCAAAACCAAAATGTAACCTGTATATACATTTCTGTTGTATACTTTTAGTTATGAGCCTGGTGGGTCATGGGATATGCATTTGTTCAGTGTCAGCAAATAATGCCAGTTTTCCAAATTGTCTGTACTAATTTACATTTCTACTCATTGTATGAAAAGAAAGTATCATTATTTCCTGACTTTTCCATTTCAGCCTTTCAAAGGAACTGCATTAATCAAATTTTAATTGTGCTTTCTTTTTTTCTTTTTTGGAAACAGACACCTTATTAACTGACCAAATCACAAAAACACTATGGTAGATACCTTAGTTCATCCTTTCAATAAGCCTGTTGCTCTGGTCTTCACTATTCCCAGCATGTCCACCTTCCACAAAATGGGTGGTCTTTTTCTTCATTCCACCTCATGGAGATAACTTGAATGGCCACAGGAAGTGTTTTCCAACAGTATGGATCTCATGAATTGGACCCTCCATGCAGGTGATGCCACATTTACCAAGAGATTGAGCAATCAATGAATTATCTGTCAAGGCGATTCACTTCTTACTGATTTTGCCATAGCCACGCTTGTGTATTAGGTCATTCACTGACTTCAGGTTTGGGTGCCCCCATGCAATGTATGGCTCCACAGTTCTCAGCGTGTTAACTGAAGCCTTGTTGAGCTTAATGAAGGTGCCAGTGAAGATTTGGCAAAGGCAAGGGAGCTACAATACTCTGAGGACCTTTGGGCTCACACCATTGATATCTCTGGTCTGGACGACTAATGCCAGTTTGGGCTCTGCAAGGACATAGAAGTTGCCAGCTATTCTCACTATCCTAAGCCATTCGGATCTCAGTTCTGTACATCTGTCTGTACTCCTTATAATAGTATCTGGCTTTTTCATAGATGAGCTTCCTCCTCACCTTGCAAACAGTCTTCAGGATAAACTTCTTTTTTCAGAACCTTTATCTTCACCTGAGAAATGTCTTTGCTTTATCTTAAGGGTTTCTGGCACAGCTGACACCTTCTTTTCCTTTTCTACACCCTTCATGGTTCCAGCCAGAAAAGAAAAAACCTAATAGTGCTTTCTTAATGTTTGTAAATTTTTCACATGTTCATGGTTATTTGCATATCTTTTTGGGGGAACCAGGGATTGAACTCAGGCCTTTGCGCTTGCCTGGGAAGTGCTTATTCTACTGAGCCATCTCCCAGACCCACCCCCCCCTTTTTTTTTTTGCAGAACCGGGGATTGAACTCAGGCCCTTGTGCTTGCCAGGGAAGCCCTTATTCTACTGAGCCATACTCCTGGCCCATTTTTTTTATTTGACTTTTACCACACAGTCTAACATTTTGTACCTTCCATATCTTACATCTTTTTCTTTTTGACTTGGTAAGAGTTCTTTCATTCTTTCAGTCACACATTGAGACTTTTATAGGTAACTTATGTATTGCAAACACTTCCACTAAGTGGCTTGTTTTTTCATACTATTTATATTTGCTTTTGTTTTGTTAAATGGAATGCTTTTTTTTTTTTTCTGGTGGAACCAAGCTTTCAACTCAGGCCCTTGTGCTTGCCAGGAAAGCGTTTATTCCACTTGAGCCATCTCCCTGGTCCCTTAAATGAAAATTCTTTAATAACATCTAATTTATCAAAATTTCTTTTGTATCACATTTTAAAACTATTTTTATGACACCAGGGTAATGAAAATGTTCTAAGTTTTCTTCTAAAATGTTTATTGTTTTGCTTTGTACATTTAGGACAAATTCACTTGGAATTGTCTTCCACACAGAATTTAGCATTTGCTTTTTTCCAACTGAAGAGCTTTCATAATGCTTTGATAACATTTTTATCTTAAGGGACACAATAAATATCTGAATGTAAAGATGTGAAACAAGAGGCCAAAGTTTTAAGTAGATCCTCATAAGAAAGGATACAAACATCAAAGTGTCAGGTAGCAGATAGAGAAATAGAATTGATGGGTTTAAAACTTATTTTTTAAAATTAGCTTTACTGAGAAACAAATAGCAATGAGACTGTTTCAAAATGGATTAGTAGGACAGTTTCAATAATCAATACATTGCATATTATTTTCTTCATAGTGGTTATTCATAGTATAAGATACAGACATGATATCCTGTCCAAACACTATTAGTACAAATATTTCTTCTCATTGAATTAAGAGAAAGTAGCTGTATATCTAACCCAACTATTTAGTATATACAGATACAAAATGGTCCTTCATTTCTATCCCCTTTTTTGTTTAGTTTTGTCAGAGATTGGTATTCCATTGCCATTTAAATATTGTAGGTGTGTGAATTCAGCAAAATAATCCAATATAGTCCAGCAGTCCAAAATGGTAGTGGGTTATCCATAGGAATGGCAACGTCAGACGTTGTTGACTTGAGCCTTTTACAGCTCAGCATATTAATATGGCTTTATGTTTTATACTTCGTTCTTATACTTTTCTACTGGGTGGTTAAGAACAAGATAAAGGAAGACCTATATAACAAGAAATGTAACTTTTGTATTTGACAAGGTCAGTCAATTCCCTCAGGATTTACCCTGTAACCCTGTATTGTAGTTTGTAGAACCTTTGTCAGTGTCAGCCACGTGGATGAGTCACAGCCATTGCTTGACCAATTTTGCTCTCTTTGAGAGCCTGAGAGAATATCTTCTCTCCCTGTGACTCTCCTTAGGCACACTCTACATTGTCGATCACGTTGCTCTGTGGCTCCATAATCTCCTTGATCAGAAAATTTGGGACATCACTGAGCTATAGGATGTTACAGTATAGGTTCTCTTATGTCCTGAGTCCTCAGTGACCTTGAAAGGCTAGGGCCAAAGTGTTGGCTGTCCCTTGCAGCCCTTCTTTTTCTCTAATTTTTGGTCTGTAAAGTTAGGTTGTTAACCCTCCAGAAAAGAACCTTAATGATACTATTACCCTATAATGTAGGCAGTTGAGCTTAACCTCCCTATCTGTCTGAACATCAAACACCTTAGACATAACATACAACAGGTATTTTCCATCAAGTATTGATATGTTAAACTTTAACTCCCTAAGGAATGTGAAGAAAAAAATTTAAAAAATAAGAATAAACAATTACATATTTTTACACAGAAGTTTAGAACTCTAACCATATACAGCATTGTAGCAAAACAGTCCTATGACATTTTTTTTTCTTGCCTCGTTTTCATTCGTTATCTTTTTTTTTTAAGCAAACATTTACTTGAGAGACAGTATGGCTGTAATTGGTATGTCATGACAAATAGTATATATATAGAAGACCAGAATGACAGGTATTCCAAGCATGGCCCTAGTATTACACATTGCTATCTTCAGTGCAGCTGCTTAGTACACAGGTATCAGCATATATAGTTTATCAGAGTAAGAATCCTACCAATTAGCTATTATTTTCAAAAACCTGCTGAAGATTCTCAGGATCACTGCCTTAACCATCTTGTGCATATAAATGTATGGTTTTGCCCCTGTCATGTTTCCTAGCTTTTCTCCTTTCCCTCTCTTCATTGTTTAATCCTTAAGTTCTTGCTTTCCTTTTAATTATGTTATACCTTTCTATTTTTATTTCTTCTTTGGAGTTCTTATATTAGGGAGACTATATGATATTTACAAATGTGGGTCTGGTTTATTTCACTTTACTCATGTGGGTCTGGTTTATTTAACTTCAAGTGGAATCTACTTAAATATGAAGGCTTTGAGTTTATCATTCTTTATAGCTGAGTAATAATCCACTGTATAAAAATACCACATCTTTTTCATCTATTCCTCAGGTGACAGGCATTTTGGTTGTTTCCAAGATTTGGCTATCACAAATTGTGCTGCTATAAACATTGGTGCACATATATTACTATGATATGATGTTTTCAGTTCCTCTGGGAAAATTCTCAGTAGTGGAATAGTTGGTTTGAGTGGGACTTCCAGTCCTTTTAAGGAGTCTCCATACTGATTTCCATAATGGTTGCACCAAACTCATTAACTTACATGTGACTACTTGACTTAAATAGGTAAGCCAGTCACCTTTCAATGCTGTATTTGCCATCACTGACAAAATATGAATACTTTGTCAGTATAAATAACAGTTAATTGTACTACCTAAGAATATGAAGATTTACATTGGTAGTTTCAATTTTATTTTTTATGTACATTGGTAAGGTTATGAACAATGCAATTTTTGATATAACTTCAACTTTAGGATGTATTCCTCACTCTGTAAGCTTACTTCCCAACAGTTTCTACTTTACCTTATTTCTTTTTTAGAAGGCACTAAAAATTGGGAAACCATTTTTGTTGTTGTTTTGTATTTTAGGGAAGGGTCAAAGGGTGTTCAGGGTCTCACACTAGACTGGACTCATAGTGACCCTCCTGTTTACAGGCTCCCAAGAGCTTGGATTACAGGTGTGTGCCACCACGCCCAGTCTCAATGAGCCCTGGGGGCGGGGCCAGGCACAGTGGGCCTAGGGATCAACACCCCCCACCGCCCCACCCCACCCCCCGGCTTGTGGGCCCTTTTTTTTTTTTTTTTGCGGTACTCAGGACCCTGTGCTTGCCATTGCAGGTGCTTTAATTCACTGAGCTATTTGGCCAGCCCTGAGAAAACATTTTTGAAATGGCTTTTAAAAATTCTTATGAATTTTTTATATTACTTACAAGTATACATTTAGGGGCTGGGGAGATGGCTCGGTGGAATAAGAAGCACTTCCCTGGCAAGCGCAAAGGCCTGAGTTCAATTCCTGGTTCCGCAAAAAAAAAAAAAAAAAAAAAGAAACAAGTATACATTTAACCATTATAAAAAGAAATGTCTCAGCACTTGACACACAGCTTTTAAAAACAGGGTTCTCAATATCTGAAATCTCTATACACTCCCTCATCTTGATCATCCCATGGTTCCTTCTCAGATGACTGATTACTCTCCATAATATCTCTATTATGTTTTTTAGTATGAATGTGGTATAAAATCTGCACTTTGGTTAACATGATGTTTATAAAATTAAACTCACATCACTGAAATGATTTTATAGTTCCATAAATGGAACTGTAGGTTTCTTTTCTTTTCCTGTTTCACCTGCTCTTTCTCTTATTTCTTGACCATCTATGTAGTCTCAGATCTCCAGTTTTACTAAATACTGATAGATTACTCCACATCCTCATTAACAATACTTTGGTGTATATACATTTTATATTTCTAAAATTAAAGCCAGTAAATTACACTCCAAACTTGCATGTATCCCACTTTTGAGTGCTAAGATGTTTTTGAAATTTTAAAAAAAGTTATAAAGAAAAAAGGAAGCACCCACAACAGAAAACGGAGGGGCCCAAGAAGCCTAAAATTTTTTTCTATGTTTTTTTTAAGCTTGCCAATTCCTATTTTGAAACATTGTTGGTTTCTTTCTTTTTTCTTTTTCTTTTTGGTGG
Source organism: Ctenomys sociabilis (assembly GCA_004027165.1). Taxonomy (NCBI): domain Eukaryota; kingdom Metazoa; phylum Chordata; class Mammalia; order Rodentia; family Ctenomyidae; genus Ctenomys; species Ctenomys sociabilis. The sequence continues at coordinate 10,460 of PVKA01043402.1, read as the reverse complement.
AACTGGGGATTGAACTGGCCCTTGCACTTGCCAGGGAAGCACTTATTGCAATGAGCCATCTCCCCAGCCCCATTATCCTTGTCAAACCTACATTTCCTATAATCCCAGTTTATTTTACAAATAGCTGCAAGGTAACTTTCAAAGTTCCCCAATGATAAAAATGAACTAAGTACGAATAATAGGGCCAAATATATCAGATGGCAGAGGAGAACACAACAATTAAAACCTATTTTCATTTTTGAACTAAAATGTATTATGCTTTTGATTATTTCTAACATACACACTACTCCTATTCAACACTGCACAGAAGTACTAGCTAATTTCATATGGCAAGAAAAGAGAAAAGAAAGGTATTTGGATTGGAAACAAAGTAGCAAAGCTGTCTAGTGACAGTGGAAATGATTATTTACATAGATAATATCAAGGAAAGTAGATAATAATTAAAACCAATAAGACAATTCAGCAAGGTCACTGGATCTCATATTAATAGAAAAGTTTAAAAGGAGATTTGTATACACCATGAGTAAACAAGTACTTGGTTGTGCACTTTCCAGACAAAGTTGAAAGAATACTCTGGAGGAGAAAGGAAATCTTTTCAACAAATTTTATTGGAAAAACTGGTTATCAACATACAAAAACACTAAACTTATCATATAAACATTAATTCAAGATGCATCATAGACCAAAATGTAAAAGCTAAACCCACAAAGCATTTAGAATAAAACATGAGAGAAGATCTTTATGACTTGGAGGTGAATAAAAATGATTTAGAGAGAACATAGCACTAACAATAAAAGAAAAAAAATGGATAAATTAAGGCTTTCCAAAAATTGGAATTTTTCTCCTCAAAAGATATCATCAAAATAAGAAATAGGCAAGCCTTTGGAAGAAAACATGATCAAGTTTAAAGTCGTAACTGTGGGACCAGCGAGATAGCTCAGCAGACTAAGTGTCTAATTAGGCAAGCACAGGGACCGGGGTTTAAACCCTGGTACCACACGCTGTTGCCAGCCCATCCCCGAACACACTGAGCCAGGCACTGAGACCCAGCATGGTGGCACACACCTGTAATCCCAGCACTGGGGAGGCTGACAGGAGGCTCACTACAAGTCCACGCTGTGTAGTGAGACCCTGTACCAAATACATAAATCAAAAAAAAAAAAAAAAAAAAAAATAACTCTTACCTTGAACTCATCTGAAATTTCAGACACAAAAGAAGCGATCTGCTTCATAAGTCTGTCTACACTGCTTTCGCTTCCCGTTTTGAGCAGTGTAGTAATGGCTAGGGTAGCAATACTTCTGTTTGAATCTGTGATTAAGTTTTCTAAGTCCAGATTGCAGGCAGTAACAGCAGAAGGATGCTTCATTGCCACCTTGTGGAAGGGCAAGAAAACAAAAAAAGCTTTATTGTTGCTAAAGACCAAAACTTAAATTTTAACTAAGTGGTCATCCAAAGGGTACAGGTATGTTAAATATAGTTGTTAATTAATAAGGTATACCACTTGATAAATTATTAATTACCACAGTATAGTGTAACTTCATAACAATATCACAATGTTTTTTATTATAGACCTGGCTTTTCTTACAGCACATATATGTTTACCACATGTTAGGATCTTCAAGACAGGACCTATCATGGTAAAAAGTGTTCAATGAACACTACTAGTAGCAGTCAGAAAAATACTTCCATAGTTAATAGACTTTTCTGTGTGTGTGTGCTAGGCATGCTAGGCAAGTCCTCCAGTCCCGAGCTGCATTCTGGCCCTCCTCCTGTAATCACATGAAACTGGATGGCCCTGGCCACAGATACTATTACAATTCTTAAACTTTCTTGCTGGTGCTGATGGTACCCTGCCTCATCTCATCCTACACTGGTAAAGAATTCTTAATCTATGGCCTAAAAGCATGGTAAACTCCTGAAAAGCACTGTGAAACATGGCTCATGCTAATGAAAAACTCAGTCTTCATTTACCTACTTAACAAGGCTAGTCATAGGATTTGTGCAGAAATATCAGTATGTCTTTGTGATGGGGTGCTGCTCCAGGCCCCTGGAACTGATAAGTATCAGAAGAGAGAGCACCATGTTGCCTTTCTAAAATTCATAAAAACCCGAATTCTGAGATATATCTGGCTCTTCCTAATATTACAGATGAGGGATTGATATCTATACTATCTAATATGATACTCACTAATTACATATAGCTATGAGCACAGGACATGTGATTAGAATGGCTAAGAAACTAAACATTTTACTTAATTTTAATTAAATGCCCCTTGTGAATGCCTACTATATGGAACAGTACAGCCCTTGAACATAAAGTGCTTAGAAGTCAGAAATGAAGTTATAACTTTCTGTGAAATATTAGTTAAAATGGCCATAAGTAAGCCCACAAATAGAAATGGGGAGTTACATGTGTGAAGCCCACAAATCATATATAATAACCTTAAAGAGAAAGCCAAATGCTCCACATTTAATGTTTCCTGGCATCAAAATCCACAGTGAGCAAAGAGAGCCTACCTTGTTCAAGGTCCGCACAGCTGCATATCTTAAGGCTGGCTTAGGAGAGCTACAAAAAAGTTGAAGAACTGAAAAAAAAAAAAAAAAACCCACTATAAATATTGTTCTTTTAATCATATATAATCATACCATCCAGCTGAAAATAAAATACATAATGAATCATACTCAAAATATGTTTAAAGAAATTAGATTACAGCATCAAAAATTTACATGAAAAGTATGTCAGCAAGAAAGTATGTCAGAACATACTTTCTGTTCAGCTATAAAAACTTCATAATAGGGACGGGGGAGATGGCTCAATGGAATAAGTGCTTCCCTGGCAATCAATCCCCAGTTCTACCAAAAAAAAAAAAAAAAAACCCTCCAAAACAAAAAAACCCTCATAATAATAGAAACAGAGTTTACTCTTTTTCCTAAGGATTATTATATTCATTGATATTTGAATATAAATGATAGAAATATTGACAGCGATAATACTGGACTTTCTAAATATTAAGGAAAACTAAAGAGATTAAAGTTATCTGTCTTCTAAGTAAAATTCTTTCAAAACTTTCAAAAGTTTTATATGGAAAAATAGAAATTTTTCCCATATAAAAAGATAAAGAACAACTGAAATTTTCTGCATATATGCTATCAGAACACAAAGGCTACATATACAGAATTAAGTTTTAAAATTTATTCTTAATTTTGCAGGCCTATCAAACAACATAGAAGCCAGTTATGATATTCAACTAACCTGAGACTGCAGGTGCCAACTCTCTGGCAGTACAATTAGGAAGATGGATAATAGCAGATGCAGCTTCATAAATAACCATTTCATGTTTATTTCGCAAGCAGCTTTCAATGAAATCAAAGAGGGGACTTTCATGGCTGTCAATACATGCATATGTGATTACTTAGATATCAAATAGACAACACACATAGTGGTTAAAAGCACAGATAGACCAAGATGCACTTCTGGAATAGTAGGTAAAGGATCCATGGTAATTTACTCTAAAAGCAATGACAAAAAGATGGTAAAAAAACAAATTTTTCTCAATTCTAGGAATTAATCAAAATTTGTAATAATTCTATAAGCATTTATTCAAGGAAAAAAAACACCAAAACTTCTTAGTAAAAACAGTGAGTTTCCAGGTGTTTAATTTCCCTCCTTCTGATTTCCTTTCCCTTCTTCCCAGTCTCACTGTAGCCTTAAAAGCCAACAGCCTTAGAACCACTGAGGCTGTGAAAGCCAGCAGCCTAGCAAAGTTGACTTAATATCAGAAAGGTAACTAAAAAAAAAAAAAAGTAATTTACACACCTGGTTAATACAAAGGATGAAAATGACAGTCATGTTTTTAACAAAAAATTATCATAAAGGATCACTCATACATGGGAAAAAAGTCAAATGAATTTATTTCTTAAAAAAAAAAAAAAAAGAAAAGAAATTAAACCTGAGAAAGCCCAGATGTTGTACTTACTAGGCAAAAACTTTAGATCAGCTAATACAAATATATTCAAAGAACTAAAGCACACCATGTCTAAATATTTAAAGGAAAGGATCACAAGTTCAAGTCCAGCCTACATGTCTAAGCAACTCAGCAAAACACTGGCTCAAAAAATAAAAAATAAAGAACAAAAGGGACAGGGCTGGGGATATATCCCAGTGTGAAGGGCCTGGATCCAATCCTTAGCACTGGAAGGGAGAGAGGAGGCGAGAAGTATAAAATGTCTCATTAAAGAGAGACTACTGATGATACAGTATGAATGATTTTGTTGTTGTTGGTACTGGGGATTGAACTCTGCCTTGTGCTTGCCAGGCAAGTGCTTAGGCCACTAAGCTATTGTCCCAGACTCTGAATGATGATTTTTTTTTTTTTTTAAGAAACCAAATAAAAATTTTAGACTTAGAAAGTACAATGACAAAGAGGAGATTCAATAGTAGATGTGCATTAACTGATAAGCCAGTAGTAGATCTGCACCCAAATTTTAGTAGGTGCTAAAGATAACTGCACCAAATTTCTACACCAAAGGTCAGTGGACAGAGCTATACAAAATGACAAAGAGAAGGAGCAAAATGCAATTTCAGGTCTCAAGCCCACCCAGAACAAGTGCAGAGGACACTAGCTCAGCTGAAGTGTCTGAATTAATAGCATCTGAAGTAAAGAAACAACAGCAGAAAGGTATATTCAAATCAGAATTAATCTCTGAAATAAGAAATCTTTGAATTAACAGCATCTGAAGTAAAGAATCAAACACAGAAACATAGAGGAAATAAAATCAGAACTAATCTCTGAAGTAAAAGAATTAATAAATGCTTCTCAAGAAGACACAAAGAAACAGAGGAGATTAGAAAAGTGACTGATTCTTTGAATGAGCAATACAGGAAAGAAATAGATCGCATGAAGCAGAATCAAAGGGAGATAGAGGAACTTAAAATATCAATCACAAGCTTGCAAAACCGTTTGAGTGAAAGTGAAGATAGCTTCAGATCTTGAAGATGCTGTTGCAGCTAGTGAAAAAGGCAAGAGAAGATCTCTTCAACACAACTAGGATGCAGGAAAAAATAATTCATCACCTACAAGATGATGCAAAGATGAACAATGTAGGACCAATAGGCATCAATAAGGAGTCGATACAAATGATATAAAAAGAATATGAGCAGAAGTAATAGTAGAAAACTTCCCAAATATGAGGAAACAATTTGACATTCAGGTAACCAAAGCATACAGAATGCCAAATAACTTCAACCCAATTAAAAGCACATGGTCACATATAACAGTCAAGATCCCAGAAATCCAGCACAAGAACAATCTACTGAAAATCATTAGAGAAAAGAAACAGATCATATTTAAAGGAAAACCCATCAGAATAATGGCAGAGTTTTCTTCACAAACCATGAAGGCAAGAAGAGCATGGAGCAGAGTACTTCAAGTCCTCTATGAAAACAAATTCTAACCCAGGCTACTCTACCCTGAAATAATTAGAGCACCAGAAATTATATATATTTGTGAGTTGATAAAGATTCTAAAGATACTTTTTTCTTGTTCTTTCTTAATTACATTAAATATTTAAAATTTAGAAAATATTCAATAATTATAACACTATTAGTAGGTTCAAAACAATAAACAATACATAACAATTATAGCAAACAGAAGGGCGAAAAAAATGGAACTAAACTGGAACAAAGGTTCAATATTTTAATGGGATTAAATTAGTATAAATATGAAATAAATTGGTACAATAAAAACCCTATAGCATGGGGCTGGGGATATAGCTCAGTACCACAGTGTCTGCCTTGCAAGTGCAAAGTCCTGAGTTAGATTTCTGATATCAAAAATAATCAAATTAATTAAATAAAATCTGTATAGCAACTCCTAAAAGGAAAAGTTAAACATGGATAAACTGACACATATCTAGCTAATATTTAGCTAATATAAAAGAAAGCAATCAAAGAAGAGGGGAGGAACAACAACAAAACCAAGATGTATGGAGAATAAATAGCAAAATAGAAGCGTAAGTCCAATAAAATCATAATTATAATGTTTTAAAAATGCCAACCGAAGGATAGTTTGTCAGGTAATTAAGAGCAAGCAAGATCCAACTGTGTATAGGGTTTATTTATACTTGAGATTCAAAGTCACAAATAGGATGAAAGTGAAAAGATGGAGAAAGATATACCATATAGACATTAAATATAAGAAATCAAGAATGGCTGTACTGGGGCTGGCCAGAGAGCTCAGCGGACTAAAGTGCCTACATAGGCAGAGTGTAGCAGCCAGGGTTCGCTCCCTGGTATGCCTTGCCAGCCCCACCCCTGGGGAGTGCTGAGGTGGTGATTGAGACTGGACATGAAAAATAACAGAAATCATCTAAGTCAGGGCATAAAGCAAAGTCATCACTGCTGATCATAAAGAAAATAAAAAGATTGTAAGAAAATATGACCAAATAACTATATGCCAACAAATTAGCTAACTTAGATGAAGTAGGAGTATCAAAGTACTAAACGGAGTTAAGAAGAAACAGTCTAACTAACTTCTAATTACTTAAAATCTTTCCTCAAAGAAAAGCACAGATACAAAATAGCTTCATTGTTTAACACTATAAATATTTAAATGAATATTAAGCTTTCACAAACTCAGGAAAAAAAACAGGAAACACAGTCAATTAATTGATGTCAGTCTGAAAACTTCATCAGACAGCTATAAAACACTATTACTTTTAATGTAAATACAAGCATCTAATAAAATATCAGCAAGCTTACTCCTGTAATATATAAAAAATTATATAACACAGTGAAGAGGTATTAATCACAGGAATATTAAGGAGGCTTAAAATCAGAAAATAAATTCATGTTACACAGCAAATTAATAATATAAAGGATGAAAACCACATATTCAACACAGGCAGGAAAAAGCAAATAACAAAATCTAGCACTCCTTCAATTATTAAAAAAGAACACACAACTTCCCAAAAACTAGGGATGGAGGACATATCCTCAACTGCTAAGAACCATCTTCAGAAAGCCTGCAGCTAACACCATGTTTGACACTTTCCTTTGAAGATGAAGAACAAGGTAAGAACGTCTGCTTTCACCACTTCTAGCCAATACTGTACTAAATCTATAGAAAGGAGGCCCTGCAAGGGTATGGGAGAGCTTCTGTGCTGTCCTGCGCTTGCTGGAGCAACACCAGGCCTGCAGCGCAAGAGAGACCTTTCCCCGGGTTCTGCGGACCTGCCCTGCCTCTCCAGACTTAGCACAGCTCGCTCTGTGAGAACATCCACAATCCTCTTGGGAGCCTTGCAGACACGCAAAAACCCAGGCCTGGTGAGTGTGTGGGAGAGCTTCTGTGCTCCCCTGCCCCACCCCCATATACCTCAAGACCCTGTCATACAGGCCTGGGGTGAAACTCTACAGTTATAGTCCCTGCAATGAGACTAGGGTCAAAACTACACAGCTAATCCAGGAGCAGAACATCTTGCCAAAGGGGCAAAACAGGCTCACCTCCAAGGGCAGCAACAGAAGGAGCTGAGCACATAGTTAGACCCAAGCCAGGCACAACTACATGAACTAGAACTTGATATATCGATACCTGAATTTCATCAGGTGCTTAGGTTATAACTGCACCAAAGCTCTACTCGAAAGGTCAGAGAGCAGAGCTATATGAAACGATAAAAACCAGAAGCAAAATGCAATCTCAGACCTCAAGCCCACCTAGAACAAATGCAGAGGACACTAGCTCAGCTTTAATGTACGAATCAATAGCATTGGAAGTAAATAAGCAACATTCAAAAGGTATAGAGAAACTCAGAGCAGAATTAATTTTTGAAATAAGAAATCTGAATTCATAGCATCTGAAGTTAAGAGTCAAATACAGAAACATATGGAGGAAACCCAATCTGAAAAAACTCTGCAATAAAAGAATTAATAACTGCTTCAAAAAAAAGATGTTGATAACAAAATAGAGGAGATTAGAAAAATGACAGATTCCTTGAATGAGCAATACAGGAAAGAAATATATAGCATGAAGCAGAGACAAAGAGATACAGAGGAACTTAAAATCTCAATCTCAAGCCTGCAAAACTGATTGAGTGAAAGTGAAGGCAGAGTTTCAGATCTTGAAGACACTTGTGCAGCTAATGAAAAGATATGAAAACATCCTCTTAAAAACAACGAGGATGCAGGAAAAAATAATCCATTACCTGCAAGATGATGCAAAGATGAACAAGGTGAGACTTAATAGGTATGAATGAGAAGGATGGAGTCAATACAAATGAAACAAAAATATGGGCAGAAGTAATAGCAGAAAACTTCCCAAATGTGAGAAAATATGACATTTAGGTAAACAAAGTCGACAGAATGTCAAAAAACTTCAACACAATTAAAAACACAGGTCATATACTAGTCAAGATCCCAGAAATCCAGCACAAGAATAATATATTGAAAGCCACTAGAGAAAAGAAGCAGATCACATTCAAAGGAAAACCCATCAGAATTATGGCTGATTTCTCTGCACAAACCATGAAGGCAAGAAGAGCATGGAGCAGAGTTTTCAAGTCCTCTATAAAAACAAATTCCAGCCCAGACTACTATACCTTACAAAATTCTCTTTCAAATTTGATGGAGAAGTGAAATACTTCCATGACAAAGAATTAAAGAATTTCATAATGACAAAGACAACCTTACAAAGACTACTGAAAGATGTTCTACAGATCTCCACCAATGGGAACAAAATGATAAGATCTCCACCAATGGGAACAGAAGGAACCCACAAAATGAGCAAACTATTAAACATAGGAGAAATAAGCACTAAACAACAGCAGGTAAATAATATGTCAATCATAAGTCACCACATCTCAATTATAACCACCAATGTAAATGGACTCAATTCATTAATTAAGAGAAACAGACTGGCACAGTGCTTTAGGAAACAAAATCCAATATGCAGTATACAAGAAACACACTTAATTCATAAAGAAATTCATAGGCTGAAAGTCAAAGGATGGAAAACAATATTTCATGGCCCAGCATCTCAGAAAAAAAGCAAGGCTAGCAATCTTGTTCTCAGACAGTCTCAACTTTAAACCAAGAATGATCAAATGAAATAAAGAAGGCCACTGTATACTGGTTAGGGAAAGAATTCAAGAGGAAGAGGTGACACTCATAAATATATATGCACCAAACACGGGAGCACCCAACTATGTAAGACAAATTTTAATGGACATGAAAAATCCAGTATCAATACCACAGTCTTAAAGGGAGACCTAAACACCCCATTATCCCAAAAACACAGGTCAAACAGACAAAAAATTAGCAAAGAAATAGCCAAACTGAACCTGAGCCTAGAACAAATGGACCTGGGGTACATATACAGAGTGTTCCACACAATCACAGCTGAATACACTTCAGCTGCACACGGGTCATTTTCTAAAATATACCCAATCCTAGTCCATAGGTCATGCTTAAAGTATATGCAAGAAAACAGAAATTATCGCATGCATATTAGCTGACCACAGTGCAATGAAACTGGAAATAAAGGACAAAAGAAACCAGAAAAAAACCCTAAATACATGGGAATTAAATAATATCCTATTCAATAGTCAATGGGTTACAGATTAAATTAAACAAGAAATTCAACAATATCTACAGTTCAATGAAAATTCAACCACAACTTATTGGGATTTATGGGATGCTATGAAAGCAGTTCTCCGAGGGAAATTCATTACTATAAACTCACACATTAGGAAAACAGAATGGGAAAAAATAAACACACCAGTGCAGTACCTCCAACATCTAGAAAAGGAAGAGCAAACCAAACCCAGAGCCCAAAGACGAAAAGAAATCATAAAGATTAGAGAAGAAGTTAATTCAATTGAGATGAAGAAAACAGTTCAAAGAATCAATGAATCAAAAAGCTGGTTCTTTGAAAGACTAAATAAAATTGATAAGCCCCTAGCTAACCTCATTAAAAAGAGGAAAAAAATTTCAAATACAAGCAAGAAGGAATGAAAAGGGTGAAATTACCACAGACCCAGTGGAAATTCGTAAGATTATCAATAGCTACTTAGAAAATCTCTATGCTCACAGAAGACACAGATGAAATGGGCAGATTCCTACAAAGGCACAAAGTACCAAAACTGAAATAAGAAGATATAACAACTCTCAATAACCCAATAACAGCCAATGAAACACGAAATGTAATAAAAAGCCTGTAAACAAAGAAAAGTCCAGGTCCTGATGGATTCACAGCTGAATTCTATAAGAAATTTATAGAAGATACAATCCTAATCTCCTCAACCACTTCAATGAAATTGAAAAGGAAGCAATCCTCCCAAAATCATTTCTGGAGGCAAGAATTATAATGAGACCAAAACCAGGGAAAGACACAACTAAAAAAGAAAACTACAGGCCAATCTCTCTCATGAACATAGATGAAAAAATCCTTAATAAATCCTAGCAAAT
>PVKA01043401.1:0-16774 GCA_004027165.1 Ctenomys sociabilis | reverse complement strand
ACGGAAGCAGAAGCAGCACGGGCCTCCTTCTCGCACCTGCACCTGCTCATCCTCAGTGCCTCCCTCGGGCAGAGCTTCCCAGGAAGCCCGCTGGCAGGACTTCTGGGAAAAGTGGTTTTCAAGTTCTTGCCCCACCTCCACTAGGTGGGGAATAGAAGAGGGCTTAGATCTGAGGCCAAGAGGTAAATAATCACTCCTGGTGTCTGCTCTGTCCTATGTCTGCCTTTAAGACTTTTCTCTTTGGTCTTCTGGTTTCATCACGGTGATGTATTTCCTTCATTCTGCTTGAGACACACTTGAGTTCTCAAGTCTACAGATTTGTCCCTTCCGTCCGTTTTGGGACAGTTGCAGCCATTAAACCATGGCCACTGCTCCGCCTGCTCCGTCCTCTTATGGAACCGCAGTGAGCTGGGGCCGGGGAGATGGCTCAGTGGAATAAGTGCTTCCCTGAACCCCGTTCTTCCAGAGTTCCCTGCTCTTGTCTCTTTTGTCGTGGTTTTCTAGATTGTTCCTTTTGCTGTCTTCCACGTCTCTGATTCGTTCTTTAGCCTCTGCCATAAAGCATCCACTGGTTTGTAATTTTAGTTTCAATTCTTAATTATCAGCTTCCTGTTTATTTTTAACATGTGCTGTGGCATCGTGCAGTCTCCAGTTCTCTGCTGAAGCTTTCCCTTTTTTCTTTTTGAGACAGGGTCTCACTATGCAGTACAGACTGGCCTTAAACTCACTTTGTAGCTCAGGCTGGTCTCGAACTCACAACAATCCTCCTGTCTCAGCCTCCCGAGTGCTGGGATTACAGGCCTGCGCCACCACGCCCGGCTTTCCCTTTTTTTTCTTTTTTTTTGTGGAACCAGGGATTGAACTCAGGCCTTTGTGCTTGTCAGGGAAGCACTTATTCTAATGAGCCATCTCCCCAGACCCTCTTTCTTTCTTTTTTGTATTTATATTTTAGGGAAGGGTCTACAGGGTGTTCAGGGTCTCACTGCTATCCTGGACTGGTTGAGACCCGCCTGTTTACGGTCCTTCAAGAGCTGGGATTACAGGCCGCCACCACGCCCAGTCGCAATTGCCGTGTCTGCATGCCCTGGCAGCGGGCCGGCACCAGACCCGGGGATGAACCCCGGCTCCTGCGCCTGCTTGCCGTGAAGCTTTCCGGCTCTGCTCATGCTGGGGATTGAACATGCTAGGCAAGTTCTCTGCCGTCGAGCTACAGCCACACCTGGCATTTCATTTCTTGACGATATTTCTCACCCTGGGTGTGATGGTGCACACCTGTGAGCCCAGCGACTGAGAAAGCTGGGGCAGAAAGACCACAAGTTCGCGGCCGGCCCGGGGAACTTGGGGAGACCCGGTCTCACAGGGAGGCTCCCAAAGGCCTTCGCACTGCGACGGCTGCTCGGGCCCCGCTGTCCATGCGCCCGCGGCCGGCAGTGGCGGATATGCGCGCTGCTTGCCCCGCTGTCCTCAGGCGTCTGGGCAGATCCGCGCTCGTCTCGAGCCGGCGTCGCGCCCTGAGGGCCTGGCCGCCCACGGGCACCCTGCTGCGCTCGCCGTCCGCGCCTCGGCGATGCGCGCTGTGGACGTCACTGTCAGCACTTTCCTTACATGAGTATCTGATCTGAGGCCTTTTCATACTGAGAACATGGAGATTTCAGTTGGAAGATACTCTGAAATCCTAAGAGTAACACATCCCAACCACCCTCTAATAGCTAGCTTGTCTGCACAGGCAAAATTGTTCATCTCTCAATGGAGATCAATATACACCTGGATGGCTAGATGTTTGTGGGACAGCTCAGAATTGCTTGCCTTTTTCCCTTTGCTGGGGGAAAAAATCAGATAGGAAGTGGCCTTTAGGGACACTTGTTTAAAATTACAACATTAGTACAATAAGTCAAGCTTACACATTTAAACATTTACTTATAGAGAGCAAGTCATAAGATCAAATAAAATTAAACATGTTTCATTTTTTTTCCTCACAAGAACATAAAAATTATGTAGGGGAACTTAATAGGAAATTTTAAAAAGGAAACAATTTTCCTTTTAGTAGTCCTTGGATAGTTATAACAGGATAGTTTCCACTTTTTGTTTCCAGCATTTGTTTCTGCCTCCCCCCCCCTCAGATTGGCTTCCTCCACAGCCACCACCTCTTGGTGCTCTGAGGCCTGAACTGCTGTACGAATCACATGGAGGAGGCTACCCTCTTTCCATAGCAGGGGGAAGCCCTCCTTCTTGTCTGCCAACCTGATCACGACCACTTGAGTAGAGCTCACTTCGGCTCCTGGACTGTCTCCACTTGCACCATATCGGTGCTGTGAGCTGCTGTAACCATCATAGCGACTTCTTCCAACATAAATTAACTGGGCCTTTGTGTAGGTAGAGCACTACTCAAGTTACCACATTTCTCATACAAATCTCTGTAAGAACCTCTACTCGATTGATCTGAGCGGTCACCATCCTGACCATATCCATCTCTATCACATGATGGATAGACATCATATGAACTGGAATGACCATAATCATGGTAAGTATAATCTCTTGATGGTGGGGCATAATCAAAATATGGAACACTTCACGAATTTGTATATCATCCTTGCACAGGGGCCATACTAATACTCTCTGTATCATTCTAGTTTTGGTATATGTGTTACTGAACTGAGCACTAAATGATTTTTTTTTTTTTTTCAGAACCAGGGATTGAACTCATGCCCTTGCACTTGCGAGGGAAGTGCTTATTCTGCTGAGCCATCTCCCTGGCCCAAAATGATGTTTTTTAAGGGCATGAGCTTCCTTATATGAAATAGGTAAAACTCAAATATATTCTTTCATTTATTTATCCAACAGGAAAGTATCTTCTATGTTCCAGGGTACAATAAGGGCAAATTAGACCCTGTATTTGTCCTCATAAAGCATATAGCATTATAGTTTAGACACTGTAAAATAATTACTGAAATATAACTGCAAAGTACTCTGAAGGAAAAGTGCATGAATCTGAGACAAACCTGAATCACCTGTGTGAAGCTGTTTTAGGAATTCTTTTTTTTTTTTTTTTTTTTTGTGGAACCGGGGATTGAACTCAGGCCCTTGTGCTTGCCAAGGAGGCGCTTATTCCACTGAGTCATGTCCCTGGCCCAAATAGTCTGTAATTTTTTTTTTTTTTGTGGTACTAGGAATCGAACTCAGGACCTTGCACTTGCCAGGCAGGTGTTTATGCTGCTGAGCTGTATCCCCAGCCTTGTTTTAGGAATTCTTGAAAGATTTCATTTTCTCCCCAGATACCTCCACTATTCACTGGCCATGGCTTACATACTGCAACTAAATCTTCATCTTTTAGATTCAACCTTTGATGTCTGGCTAAATACAAATCTCCCAAGAATATTAAGGATAAGAGAATATCTGCCTGTGAACCATCTTTAGATTCATAGTTAAGGGGAGATAACTCAGAGGACTAAGCACCTGCTTAGGCAAGTGAAGGGCTCAGGGTTCAATCTCTGTCCCACATGGCATGCTAGACCCAACTGCTGTGCTCCCTGAGCCAGGACCAAGTCCAGGCATGGTGGTGCACGCCTGTAATCCCAGCTTGGGATTGAAAACAGGAGTCTCATTAGGAGTCTGAGCTGTGTAGTAAGACTCTGCAACAACCAAATACATTTTTTAAAAAAGTATTAATTGGGGGTGGGCAAGACAGTTTAGCAGGCTAAAGTGCCTGTTTAGGCAAGCTTTGGCAAGCTTAGGGAGTGCAGTTCCATCCCTGGCACCACATGCCATGCCAGTCCTGCCCCTGGATGGGCTGACCTAGACAAAGTCCAGGCATGGTAGCACATGCCTATAATCCCAGTGCCGGGGAGGCTGAAAGCAGGAGGATCACCACAAGTCAGAGCTGTGTAATGAGACCCTGCACCAACCAAATACTTCTTTTTATTTATTTATTTATTTTTTCGGAACCAGGAATTGATCTCAGGCCCTTGCACTTACCAGGGAAGTACTTATTCCATTGAGCCATCTCCCGGCCCCACTGAATCATCTCCCCAAATACTTCTTTTTTAAAAAAGTTAATTGATGTCTTCTGAAGAATATAAGCAATCACTTCAAAACTTAGTGGTCTAAGACAATGATATTTATTGTTTCTCCTGACTCTGTGCTACTTCCGCCAAGATTGGATGGCCTTATATTTGCCTATTTCATTGGATGGCTTATTTCATATGTCTGTGACCTCAGCTCCTATGACCTCTGTCCTGTGGCCTTATCCTCCAGAAATCTGCCCAGACTTGTTCATGTGGCAGAGGACTTATCTCAGCAAGCATTTTTTGTTAAGGTCCTAGAGACGAATGCAAGTCACGCGGCCACACCCAATTTTAAGGTGAGAGGTGGGAAGACGGATGCCTTCTCCTTATGGGGGAGGCTAAAATATTGCAGCCAAATTTTCAATCTACCACATGAAATATTACTATGTCATCTGAAACTCAGTTTGGTAAGTTTCCCCAGGTTTAAAATCTGGCTCTGCAGATGTCTATAAGAGAAGTATTGCCCTTGGACTTGTTTCTTTGCTGCTTTGTTGCTTTGCCTACCATGAGCTGTTTTCCCTCTGTGATGCCTCCCTGCCTTGGACCCAGCCAGCTATGACGTGAAACCTCTACCAACTGGATTGGCCTTACACTCAGACAAAAAGGAAGAAAGTTTCCTCCAGTGGAAATGTGAGTGAAAAACTAGAAAGGCAGAAAGAGGCACTAGGAAGAAAGAAAAGAAGAATGTGCCACAACAGGAGTGCTTTGGGAGAGAGGCAGCAACAGCTTTTGAGGCAGAAAGAAGATTTGGGGAGAAGAAATTCAACCACAGTAGTATTGCCTGACCTGCTGTCTCTGGGAATGGCCAGGTTGTTCTGACAGTGCCGAATAAGAAAGGGAAGAATCATCTCCATCGCATCCACACTAAAGTTATCCAGCCCTGCTCCATGCTGAATATTGTGCCTATCATTTAAAATTTTGTAAAATTGCAACAAATGAGATAGGTTCTTTACTTTCCCCATTCTACAGATGCTAACTGAGGGATACACATTTCTAACTCTGGTCATATCTAGGTGCCCCACAGCTCAGCCCCTGAGCAGAGGAGGCAGTCTGACCAGCACGCTAGCTAGTGGGGAGTTCTAACTTTCTGGCTCTGTTTTCCTGCTGATAGAAGTTCAAGAGCAGTGAGTAGCCCAAGTAGGACATCTGTTATATGTATGCATAGATAACAGCCAAGGAGAGATGCTGATAACTGAAATGTAGAAACTGACCTCAGCTACCATGGGAAAGACAAAAAACATACCAGAAAAAACATAATCAGAAGGCACTATATTTTCTTTCAGTGGTAATCAGAAAAAAGAAATATATTTTTAGAATAGACAATGATTTTGTTAGACCACCAAAACTGAAACAGTTCTGCACCAATAAAGGGATCTCCAGAGGACACCAGCAATGTTAGGAAACCAGTCTTGCCTGTTTCAGTTTATGAAAACCAGCTTCACTCTGGACATACCTGGACACAGCCATCCTGCTGATGGCAGAAGCATTCTGATGGTTCCTTCTTTTAGGACCTGATTGTGTATCTGCTTTTGGAAAAATACACTTGTAAAAATTCAGCCTGCATATTTAAATGTGTTTGTTTATACGTGAATACAGCACAAATGTGGATACTTGGGAATTAAACAAGAAAGTCTATTTTTTCAAAAAAAACAAGTATCAAAAGGAGATCATCTTTTTGTAAAGGATGGTCACATCATTTGTTTAGCTGCCCACAGGATCTGCTTTGGAGGAATCAAGACACATTTAAATGGAGAAGTTTTGAAGCTTGTTAAACAGTCTATTTGATTACTTCTTAGATGTCCCTGAAGGATGAATCTGGTTTTGCATTCTGAGGGATTCACCATAGGGAATGGTTGTGATCCCAGCCTGAGTACTTAGGATATGCAAAGATGGCTCAAATGACAACTGGGCTTTTTGCTCTAGCCATGGCCTCATTTAGTTTGGAGGCTGTACATGACAAGACTTTGATGGTGTGTGCTCCAGGGCCTACTAGAATTTACAAGTCTCAAACTGAACATGGCCAGATCAGAACTCAATTCTGCTCCAAATAGGCCTAGACCCTTCACAGAAATTTAGCTGCCATCCTTAATTCCTTGGTTTTTCTTTTCTTAGTCAACCCTCCGAATCTAACAGCAAGTCATAAGGTTCTACTTCTGAAATAGCCTCAAATAATTTCCTTTGTCATAACTAGTCCAAACCACCATTGTTTCTCCCCGAGAGAGCTACCAGGGTTCTTAACCAGTTTTCCTATGTACATACTTATTCCCCTAAAATCTGTCCTCTATACAACAGCAGCATTTAAAAAATAGAACTGAGGGGCCAGGGAGATGCCTTAGTGTAATAAGCGCTTCCCTGGCAAATGCAAGGGTCTGAGTTCAATCCCTAGTTCCACAAAAAAAAAAAAAAAGAAATGAATGAACAGCTCAGCAACCAGTATGAAGTTTAATATAAAAGTTACTTCCATACTTCACATGGAAATAATCCAGACTTCCATGTTTATTAATAATAATTTCAAGTTACTCGATTTCTAGCCCAGAATCTGTTCCTAACTTACTATAGGATCTCTGATAAATATTTCCTATGATATCCAGCTATCATTTCTCCTCCTAGTTCTTCTCACATAAACTTAAGATGAGAAAGAGCATGGCACCTGAGCTACTCCACCCTGATGCTAGCTTCTTGAGCCTTGGTCAATCACTTCTTCCTTTGATTCTGCTACCATAGAGAGCTCAGTATATTCTTCTAATAAATCCCCATTAGGTTCTTAACACTTACAGCCAAAACTATATTGTCCCTTCTTTGATCCTTATTCTTTGCCACATACATCCATTCAGCTCCAAAGTGCAGAAATTCTAACTTTTAAAAACCAGGTCTTAGGGGTTGGGGAGATAGCTCAGTAGAATAAGCCCTTGCCTGGCAAGCATAACGCCCTGAGTTCAATCCCCGGTTCTGCCAATAAATAAATAAATAAATAAATAAGGTGGGCCAGGGAGATGGCTCAGTGGAATAAGGGCTTCCCTGGCAAGTGCATAGGGCCTGAGTTCAAACCCTGATTCTGCCAGAAAAAAAAAAAAAATTGGCTGGGGGGATGGCTCAGTAGAATAAGTGCTTTCCTGGCAAGTGCTAAGGGCCTGAGTTCAATCCCTGGTTCCGCAAAAATAAATAAATAAATAAATAAATAAATAAATAAATAAAATAAAAACCAGGTCTTCCAGATTGTACTACTGACATTGACTTACTTTTTTTTTTCTACTTTTTTTTCACTTTCTCATAAAAGTGATAATCTGGGAAAGAAATCTATGGACATAACTCTTTTTTGTTTATCTGGAGGCACATGGAGGAGGGATTTCTCAAGAAGCAGATCTCCATGGACACTGATGACATTATAAACAAATGATCCTATGACTGGGAGAGAGAGTCACTGGTCCACACAGACTCCTGTCTCTAGACCCTCATCAGTTAGACAAAACTGCTAACATGAGACCATTCCTTTCTCTACTTCTGTTCCTATTTCTCAGCTACCTCAGAGATACCCACCATTTTGAGAGTCCACAACTGACCAGCCTAGGTTGTGTGGCATATACATTTGCCTATTTCTTTCTTTTTTTTTTTTTTGTCCTCACGCTAGGGATTGAACCCAGTGTTTTCACCCATGCTAGACAAATGCTCTACCACCGTTATACTTGCAGTCCTTTTCTATCCTTTTGGAGTAGGCAAGTATCCAAATAGGAAATCTCTAAGAAGCTTGAATAAAAGACTTCCCATTTGCTTGGTACAAAATGATATAGTAGATTTTGGAGAACAAAGTAAACCATCAAGTCCCTGAGGACTACTATTTGGATTTCTTGGCTGCCTTTAGAATCAAATGCATCTCTTCCCAGGTTTAACAATGGGCTAAGATAAAGTTAATAGCCTGGGTAAACTTGGCTAAATCATTTCCTATCTTTGGGCTTCAGGAGCTGGTTTTTGTAAGCCCTATTAACACTAATGCTTTGTCATTCTATGCCCCTTTTCTGTAAAAGCCACAAGTGGAAAACAGGATTTTGGCAAAAATGCTTTCATTATGAAAGCTTTCTTTCTTCTTGGATACAATGAAAACATCTGAGGCTGTGTGACCCCCTCATTACTCAGCCTGGCTTATGGCCCTGTTTTCTGAGGCTGCCAGAAAGGATTTTAGCCATTAATTGTATCTGGATCACCCAGGCTTGACAATTTCAAACTGTAGGTGACATAGGGGAAATAAATTTAACTCCAAACCAGCTAGATGTCAAATATGCTGAGTTTGTGTTCCCCAAAACCAAAGAATAAATTCTAATAGACAATGAAGGTTAAAAGTAGAAAATATTTATTGAGAGAGAGAGAGGAGGGCAGCATAAAAATGGGTTGCCACAGACATAGAAGAAGTTTTATAGAACAAAATCACAATGTGGGACAAAACTATGATCAACCAATGAGATAACAAATTTAAGGCTGGACATACAGCTCAGCAGCATGAGTGCCTGCCTGGCAAGCCCAAGGTTCTGAGTTTGATCCCTAGTACAGCAAAAAACAAACAAACAAAAAAAAACAAATTTAGTCTAGCCTTTTAGCTAATATTGGTCCAATGGGGAAGCAGCTCAGGTAGTAAGTATGCATGGAAAGAACAAGAATACTGGGTCCAGGAAGATGGTTCAGTAGAATAAGTGCTTCCCTGGCAAGTGCAAGGGCCTGAGTTCAATCCCTGGTTTCACCACTACAAACAAACAAACAAACAAAAAATCTTTTTAGGAAGAGAGGAAGCAGAGAGTCTTGGTCACCCACGGGGGCAACTAATGTTAATTTATTGTTTATCTCAGGAAGATATGTAGGCCTGGTCATTTTCTCTTTATCTTGAGGCCTGGACTCCAACAGATGTGCCTCCAGTTGTGAGGTGTTTTCATCCTCTGAATTGATCCCTCCAAGGGACTGGCCCTGTCAGTCTGCCTATACTATTTTTACCTAGTCTATAACAGAAGTTCTAGAAAGGGTAACAACAAGAAGGGGAGAAAGGACAATCTCTGCCAAGCCTTGCTGAGAATGGAGCCCAGACCCATGCGCTTGAGAAGAGGAACTAGGCAGCTGTGTATGAGTAAAAAATGCATTCAGATTTTAGGAGAATTTAATAACTTATTAAGCAGCAAGTATGTGCCAAGCTGAGAGGACAAGATTTTTCTGAGGGAAAACTCTGCTGTGTAGTGTGGAAGCCTGGAAACTCAGTACAGGCCTATGGTAAACTATTTTAAAATCTCTCTAAACATCAAGCCACAGGATGGAGTCTAAGAAGGTTGTGCAGTAGAATGGTTAAGCATATAGGAATTATAGTACTGCAGATCCAGGTTCAATTCTTGGGTCTTCACCATTAGTTTTGAAACTTTGAGTTGATTAATCTCGGAGCCTCTGTTACTATGTATATAAGTGGAAAATATAGCATCTATCTCACAGGGCTACTGATTACATGAGAGAATGGTGTAAAGCCTCAGTGAAACGTCTGATCCATACAGCAGGTCCTGAATATGTGGTATTGACTATGATACCATACAAAGTCATCCCAATCAGGCAGTGGCAGAGAGGCAAATCTAAATCTTTATCAGGGCACAGAGAACGAGAGATTGGAGCAGGTCAGTGTAAACATCATGTGCAAAAGAACCATAGAAAGGGGTGATAAGTAGAAGATAGAGCTTGGACTTAGAAATTGATCTAGGTAGAAGAATCTAGTCAGGAACAAAGGAAGAGTGGCTAGAAAAATGGCCCTACACAGTTCTTTTGTAAGATCTTGTTGAACTACTTAAACGAGGGGGTGCCACCTACCACTTGACAGAATGGCACTCGTATCTCATTCATTTCTACTTCTCCAGAAACTAACCCTGAGGAGTGAGAAATGAGCCCAAAATAAACTGCATAGAAAGACTATGTATTGAATAAATAAAAAAATGAATACATAAAATTGAAATGCTATCCTAGCTCTTTTGGAAGGCTGATACGGGAGGATAGCCATGAGTTCAAGGTCAGCCTGGACTACGTAGTGAGTTCAAGTCCAAAGCAAGACACTGTAAGGAAATGAAACAGCAAGAAAAGAAACTGAAATATTGCAGATGTAAGTAAGGACTTAGTTATTGTGAGGGGTTCAGTGTAGGTTGCATTCATCCTAAAATGAAACTGAGCATAAAACTATGTCTTTCTTTCTTTTTTAAATGTATTTGGTATAGAGTCTATATAGATTGGACTTGCACTGATCCTCCTGCTTTCAGCCTCCCAAGCAATGGGATTACAGGTGTGTGCCACCATGCCCAGCCTCAATCGCCATCTCAGTGCACCCTGGGGGTGGGACCGGCACAGCATATGGCCCAGGGATCGAACTTGCTCTCTGTGCTCTGCCTAAGCAGGCACTTTAGTCTGCTGAGCTCTCTGGCCAGCCCTGAGCATAGAACTATTTCTAAGGATTATGTTCTCCCTCCTCTTTCCCCTAACTTTCAGCATATATTTGGGTTCCAGAAACTGAAGAACACCTAAAACTATTAGGGCCAACATGTTTAATATTGACTGGTTTCAGAGAAACTTTGGAGGCTAAACACAGACAAGAAAAATCAGCCAGTGCATGCTGGGGATCAGATGAGCAGAACAATGGAGTTGAGGAGCAGGGGGGAGAGTCCATGTGTACTATGGTTAGAAATCACAGCCAAAATCATGAATAATGTGTTCAGCATTTTACAGTTCCCAAAGCCCCCACATCTAAGCCCTGATGAACTTTGATAGCACCATTGGATGTGGGTTTTATTCTTCTTATTACTCAGAAAACAGAGGTCAGTGTCAGTGAAGCAACATATCCAAGACTATATAGAGAAAACAGCAGATGGATGCTTAGTTGATATCAGAGCAAAGCAGTGGGGCCAGGGAGATGGCTCAGTAGAATAAGTGCTTGCCTGGCGAGAGCAAGGACCTGAGTTCAATCCCCAGTTCTGCCAAAACCAAAACAAAATAAACAAAAAACAGAGCAAAGCAGAATCTGTCCCTATGAGTGGTTAGATCTTACCCTAACCTTACTTATGGTGCAGAGACTGGTGGGGGTAGGGAACTGAGAAGGCAAGTGGGAAAAAAAAAGAAAAGCTTAAGCATGATTTGTGTTTGCATCTGGCTTCCTATATGAACATGGGAGAGAAGGAAGGAGAGGAACACATTCTCTTTCCACCTCCATACCTGCAACAAAATTAAACTACGGCACAGAGATGAGCATCCAGAGCTTTTCTTAGCACTGAGATGGGGACAGATGGTCTCTGCATTCACTCTGAGATGTCACCTTACCCACTTTGCACACCACCTTCAACTTCACCATTTGCTTGTTCTAATTCATTCAACCAAGGACCAGGCTTGTCTCGTGCCATCCTAGGAGATGCACCATAACAGGCTGAGCAGAATTCCTCAGGAGGAGCAATTAGTAATATTGAATTGTCCCTCTGTAGAACTGAGCAGAGAGAGAAATAATAACTCTCACATCCTTCCCCATCGGATTCTAGCTAAGCAGATGTTTTCATGCTCCTTTGTTTTTCCTGTGTTCTTTACATCAGCACTTTTCAATGACATAGAAAATATCAGGTGGTTTTGAGGTCTTTGTGCAAATACAGATGATAGATACACAGTAGTAGCAAAAGGGAAAATCCCATTTTAAAAATTATCTGTGGATGGTGTCTCTTGTTCTCTCCTGATGTGTTTTATTGGTACAAACTGGACTTGCTTAATGCATCTCCTGTTCTTGCAATAGTGATACTGATGATACACGCATTAAAATTCATCTGAGCTATAATGTTTACAGAGTAACTTTTCCCAGAATATATGCTAAGAACTTTGGAAGGAGACTCTTGCCTTCCAAGACCTTAAATAAAAAATTGTAAAAACAACTCTAACAGCAATGCAACAAAAATCATAATATAATGCAGATGCTCATATTAGACCGAGAAATGGAGCAAATCCAGGTAGCCTACAACAGTCAAGGAAGTCTTCACTGTGGAAGAAGGAATGGGGCTGCAAGAGCTCAGGGAGAGCCGCTCAGGGTTCTTCTCGCAGCTCTGTGTGGGTGCAGAGGAGGAGCAGCTTGGCTCAGTGTTAACTCCCCGCAGAACAAAACTGCTGATCTGGCAAGTGATGAGCCCATAAGAAAAGGAATCAAAATGTAGAATTACTGGCTACTTTAAGAAAGGGCAGAATCCATGCCCCACAACCACTCTCTATCCCTCACTCCAGCAGAAGTGTAACAAGTCTAAGCTTGCGGCAGATTCAGTTCAGTCCTACACCCAACCCCAGCATGGTGTGGGGATCTCTACTTTTTTCTTTAACTTGGTTAACTCCTACTCACTGGAAAGACTTTGGTGAGCCAGGGGGAATATAGCTTTAGAAACACAGAATAGAAATAATGGAAGTGTCAGGTATCTCATTTAGTCAAAATTCTTTTTGTTACAAGAGATACAAACCTACTTTTAACAATCACAAAAAATAATGAGAGGGTGGCAGGCTGTGATGGAAAGAGAACCGATCTCTCTCTCTCTCTCTCTCTCTCTCTCTCTGTATATATATATATTTTTTTTTTAAATTTTTTTGCTATAAATTAAACCAGATGTGCCTAAGGGGCTTGGGGACCTATATATAAACAAAAGAAATGAGACTCCAATAGTTCCACAAGCAATATTCAGTTATTGATGTATGTTGAGGCCAGCAGCAGGGAAAGGCAAGTTCCTGAACCGTTGCTTCCTCACAGAAGTACATCTTTCTCTATTACAGCCCCTCATCTCATTTTATTTTCTCTATTGCATTCATTCATCATCATGAAATTTTTATTTGTTTAATGAAAGTTTCATGATATCAGAAACCTTGCCTGTTTCGTTTATGCTGTACCCTGGAGCCTTGGACAAACTACTTAAGCGGTTTTATTTAAAACCTCTCTTGCACATCTCTCACTATAAAATGTACCAACCCATAATGTGCTTGCGAGGATTAAATGCATTAATGTAAGAGTTTAGGTTAGTGATTTGCATATAACCGACAGTCACTTCCACTTCCATGTAACACTTTCATTTTGGTTACTAGGTTTCAGGCACTATTCTAATCTTTTTATAGATGTAGCAATTTAATCCTCACCACAATCTTATGAGATAGTTACTATTATTATCCCCATTTATGATGAGGAAACAGAAAGGATATTTGACTTGCCTAAGTTCATAGTAAACACAGAAGTTGAACTGAAATCCCAAAGTCCCTTCCCTTAACCAGTACTCTCTCTCACTCTCTCTCTCTGAGAGAGTACTATAGATAGATAGATAGATAGATAGATAGATAGATAGATAGATAGATAGATAGATAGATAGATAGATCGGTTCTCTTTCCATCACAGCCGGCCACCCTCTCATTATTTTTTGTGATTGTTAAAAGTAGGTTTGTATCTCTTGTAACAAAAAGAATTTTGACTAAATGAGTAGTGTACTGGTTAACATAAATTCTTCTTAAGTGAATAAAATGGTCACCCCCATTCCCAAAAGAGGAAAGAGGTGGAACTATTGGATAGGCTCATGAATCAAGGCAGGTATTAAAGGGGAATCGTGGTTAGGGGTTGTGAAGCAGTGACGGTGAAATTTGCATCTACTATGTCCTCCTGTGGCAGGCCCTGTCTAGGGAAATATTTGAGAGGGCCAATTTGTAGAGCACCAAGGAGCAAGGAAGTTCTTGGCTGAGTGTAGCACTGGAATAGGGTGCTGCCTTTCTTCACATCCTGAAGAACCTCTGCAGCCTGGGCTGGGATTCGCTCTAGAAGCCAGAACACAGGCTGCTGCTGGAGACTCAGCCTTCCTCACAACGCCCAGCACACACCTAAGTCACCTACTCCAGCTCTGGCGGTAAGGGAAACAGGGCAGAGATTTTTCTCTCAGTTGTCTACATGTCAATCTGTTTTGGCAGCTGCACTCCATGTTTTATGGAACACTTATGGGGATGTCATTTTAAAAACAAAGTGTTAGCTGTCCCAGTTATGTCTCACTAGCAGTGAGCCCCTGGAGGTCAGGAAAGGAGGTATTATTTCACCGTCAGTCCCTAGCTTCTGCTCAGGTTCTAGCATACTGAAGGCTGTGGAAAGAACTGAGCACTTACCCTGTACAAATGAGATAATACCTGGACAAGGCAGTTGCCGACCATTTTAGACTTTAGAGCTTTAGGGTGGTGCTGATGATGGTAGTTTGGAATGGTGTGAGAAGATCACAGTTATGCTAGTTCTAGAGGAGAAATTATGAAGAAAAAAATGGCTTGTTCAAGTGGTCACAGAAATTCTTCATGGTCAGAGGTCATATTCAAATTATTTCCTGTGGGGCTGGGGAGATGGCTCAGTAGAATAAGCGCTTCCCTGGCAAGTGCAAGGGCCTGAGTTCAATCCCCAGTTCCCCCTGCCCCCCCAAAAAATCATTTCCTGAAACTCAGCAGTCTGTTTAAATTGGAGAATGATTTTTTTTTTTTTTTTTTTTTTTTTTTTTTTTTGCGGAACTGGGGATTGAACTCAGGCCCTTGAGGTTGCCAAGGAGGTGCTTATTCTACTTTGAGAATGCTTTTTCTCTTTTCTTTAGGGGGAATATTTTTGTTTTTGCACAAATAAGCAGTATTATCCAGTGTCCACTGTCAGACACACACAGGGAGACATTTTTCCAAGCTTCCAGCTTTTGTAAGAGCTGCCTGAAATATAATTATATTTATAGAAAAGGAAGACTTTACTCCTTAAGGTAAACCTCTGTTTTTCATGGTTGATACGCAGGATGCCTATGAATGTGCTGTTGTCTAAATTAAATATGTGGTGGTCTCTTCATGACTCAGTGAACTAACTCTAAAAGAAAACAGATGCTAAGCATAAAAGTAGCTATTTTTATTGTAGATATGTATATCTATACATATGTATATATATATAGTGTGTATACCTATATGTTTCACTTATCACATAAGCAGATTTCTTTACATTGTATTAAAAATGTGATTCTAGAAATGTTTTTGCTCCACAAACTTATCTTTCTTTTTTTCCTGCTCATTTTCAACAGATTATATCTGCATAAAAATCCCTTGGCTATGAGATTCAGGGTCACTCCTATTTACCCTCCCTCAGTGACTTCCCTGTGCAAAGGATATGATCTGTTTTAGCCTATTTATGCTGCTTTAACAAAATATCTGGGACTAGGTGATTTGTTTTTCATACGTCTGAGGCTGAAAAATTCAAGATAAAAAGTCTGGCAGTACTGATGTCAATGCTTTCTACTTCCAAGGGGGCTCCTTTTTGTCACATCTTCTAGAAGAAAGGAACTGTACTCACAGAGAGAAGAGACAGGGCCAGGTAGGCAGATCTTTATCATCCCCTTTTATAAGGGCACCTAGTCCCATTCATAGCTGGGTGTGGCGGCATACTGATATAATCCTAACACTTGGGAGCCTGAGGCAAGAGAATTGTTGCAAGTTCAAGACCAGCTGGTACTACAAAGTGAGCTCAAGGCTAGCCTGAACTGCATAGTCACCACGAAGGTCAGACTGAGGCACCAAATATAAATGAAAAAGTAGATCTTCATTTTATTGCATTAGTTCATATAGATGGGCATCTTTATGAATTAGGTGTGCAAAAACCATTTCCAATTAAACCATGGGAAAACTAGTGATGAGACTTTACTAAAGGATGCCATAGAAGTTAGTTTATGGAACGTGACCCTGGCAAATTAAGATTTAATGCAATTGCTCTTTCTGCTGTAAAGATTGCCAGTGGAAACACTAAATACTGTATTATTTACAACAGAAGTTAAATTTCTGCTGCCATACACTAACCCCAAATTTTTGATATTTTCATTAACTTGACTGATTAAACTTTATGTGCATTAAAAAGTTAATTTATATTCAGTTCATGTTATATTTCCTTATGCTTATGTAACTATAGCACAGTATATTTATTAATTCTACAACTGATGAACATTTGAGCCATTTCTAGCTATTTATTTATCTACTTATAACAATGGTTCTGTGGGAACTCATATTCTTGTGTTCTTACCATACTTTACTGACAACTGCTAAAGAGCTCCGTTTATAAACTCTCTCCACTTATCCTTAGCATGCTGCTGCTTCCCATCAGGACTCTTTTTTTTTTTTGTCTTTTTTGAGACAGGGTCTCATTGTGCAGTTCAGGCTGGCCTTGAGCTCACTTTGTAGCTCAGGCTGGTCTCGAACTCACAACAATCCTCCTGCCTCAGCCTCCCGAGTGCTGGGATTACAGGCATGCGCCACCACGCCCTGCTCTAAATGGTTAGCTTTTTTTTTTTTTTTTTTGGTGGAACAGGGGATTGAACTCAGGCCCTTGCGCTTACCAGGGAAGCGCTTATTCCACTGAGCCATCTCCCCCAGCCCTTCCCCATCAGGACTCTTAACTATAAAGCGTTGTTTGGAGAGACACAAACTCTGTAGTAAAACAAAGAAAAATTCAAGACACAAATTACCAGCGTGGGGGAAGGATGTGACATAAGAAAAGCTATGTGGGGGATTTATCACATACTACTAATACTTGTTTCCTGTTTGTATTAGCTTTTATTTTTATGATTATTTTTAATATGGCCCAAATCTTGTAGACATTCTCTTGTATCTATATGACATAGTTTATTTATTTATTTTTTTTTTGTCTTTTTTTTTTTTTTTTTTTTTTTTTT
>PVKA01043399.1:0-16776 GCA_004027165.1 Ctenomys sociabilis | reverse complement strand
GCGCCACCTGCAGCTGGCCATCCGCAACGACGAGGAGCTCAACAAGCTGCTGGGCAAGGTGACGATCGCGCAGGGCGGCGTGCTGCCCAACATCCAGGCCGTGCTGCTGCCCAAGAAGACCGAGAGCCACCACAAGGCCAAGGGCAAGTGAGGTCCCGAGAAGCTAGCCAGCTAACCCAAAAGGCTCTTTTCAGAGCCAACAACGTTGTCACTGAAAGTTGCTGTGCTGAGGTATTTTGAGTTGCAGCTTTTGATTACAGGCAGTTACTCTTGTTACTCTTTCTCCGGTCTTGGGGTAGCAAAAGTTAAGCGTGTTAACTTGCGTCGTCACTTTTCCACGAAGTTTCACGAGTAAGTTTCTAAAAACGAGGTGTAGTGGTGCATTCCTGTAAACCCAGTACTTGAGCCCAAGGCAGAAAAACGGCCAGGAATTGTGGCCACCCTGCAGTAGGAGACAGCTATAACCTCAGCAGCTGCAGATCTGTTAAAATAGTCTTGTTTTCTGCATATTCAAATCGGGTAAGTCATTTTAGAATAAAACTAAGGACACCAGAATAGGTCAATACTTTGTCGTTCACTTTAAAGATACACAATTATGTTTGGCTAATGTATATTCTGATTTCAGTAAATCCTATGAAATGTCACCGGTTTCTGTTTCTGTATTTACTCATTTGAGGCAAGATCTTGCTATGTAGTTTTGATTGGATTTGAAGTGATTCTAGCCCAGGCTGGCCTCACACTCCTGGAGATCCTCCTTCCTCAGCCTGAGAAAGGTGCTACTGCAGGTGTGTACCAGCCATGCCTGCCTTGGTGTTATGAAATCCTGATTTCAATCTTAATTATGAAATGGCTCTCTTAAGGCCAGTTGCTTTACTTATACACGTAAAAATTAAAAAATGCTTTCATTAGAAGATGCAAGTAAATGATGGACTCCAGGTATATCCTGTGACTTCTTTCAAACGTTAATAAAAGTCATCATTGATGGAATTCTGCTTCACTCTCCTGGGGTAAAGCACCTGCCCCTCAGTTGGCACGTGAAGGTTAAAAAGAGAAATAAAGCTGAGCAGCTCCGAGGCCACCTTGCACTTTGGTCAGGCTCTAACCCTGCTTTCTGAGCCGGCCCCTGCTGGTGCTGTGCACAGACCTGTGAGCTATGTCGACACCCAAATGGTGCCCCTGCGGTGTGCTGACCCTGCAGCCCGCCTGGCCACACCCTTATCTGTGAGTCCTTTCAAGAAACATAAAAATTCATTTTTACCACCCTGGGATTAGACAGCTGCAGAGTGGAGAAGAAGCTCAGGAA
Organism: Ctenomys sociabilis; assembly: GCA_004027165.1. Taxonomy (NCBI): domain Eukaryota; kingdom Metazoa; phylum Chordata; class Mammalia; order Rodentia; family Ctenomyidae; genus Ctenomys; species Ctenomys sociabilis. Next base: position 15,473 of record PVKA01043399.1, on the reverse strand, counting down.
GACCAGGAGCCTGAGAGCAGAGGGGTGTGGTGGGTGTGCTCTGTCCTTCCTGCCTGGGGAGTGATCAAGCGGTGCAGAAGTAACACCTGCTAATCCTAGGCTGGTGAGAAATGTATTTTTCTCATTGGTAAACACATATTTTTAAAAAGCATATTTTTCAAAGTTTCTTGAAAAGGTTCACAAGGTAAGTTTCTTGGCAGGCCACAGGGTTGTGAGAGACTATCTAACAGGCTTTTGTGTTAGCAGTGAGACTGACCTCCCAATGGGGATGAGCTAAGAGTATGGGCCATGTCAGCCCTTGGACAGACAGAAACAGAGTTTGCAGGGCTTAGGGAGGGAGCTGGTGCCCTGAGGAATCTGGGGGGTGACAAGCCAGTGGCCAGGCTTCACAGAACAGCCAGAATGGTCAGTGCCGGTAGGTAGGTAATGGCAGATTCTTTGGCGCTGGGACGTTGTATGTCATGTCCTGTCCTGGTCTCATCTTTGTGGCACTTGGCTCCTCATACGGGGGACAGTGTGGCCCATTAGTGGATCCTGCTTGGGAACTGGCAAGCTGGTGATGCTTCTCAAGTGCAGAGGTGTGGAAGCCTCACTGGAAGAAAAACTGGTGTGAACTGGGCTAAATCAAGTTGCAAGGGCCTGCATCTGCCTGCCGGTGATCCCCAAGTGTGGTCCTGTGAGTGCTGTGAGAACAGCCTGAGGAGGCCCCAGTGCAGCCCAAACAGAAGGAGGACGGTAAGAGGTCCAGCTCCAAAAATTGGTTCTGGAATTGGACAGGTGCTGTTCAATTTCTGAAGCTTTTGCTGTCCATCTCTTGGCTGCTTCTCACTTTATGCCTGATTGGTCGGTGTAAAAACAACAGTTTTCTCTTAGGAAGGAGCATAAACTACCTTTTCCAGCTGTGAGAAGATCTAGACCTCTGTGATTTTGGGGAGTAACCATTGCCAGGGAATCTATTCGGGTCTGCAGGGCAACAGCAGACTTAGCTACTTTTTTCAGGACTCTGGCTGAGGCCTCCGGGATACAGACTAATAGTATGACAGAGAGGCTGTTAAACCTGCTATCCTGTTCCCATGGTGGCAGGGAGGTCAAGAATGACAAGCAGGGGGCCTTGTGTCCGTCAAGACTCAGGCTCTAATGGCAACAGCGGCTCTAATGTCTGTCTTGGGGGTGAAATCGATTAGCCTGCAGGTACCTAGTCCAGCTGGTGGGAAGCCGTAAGAGGTGGAGGTCCCACAGACGAAGGCAACGCCTTGGCTGAGGACACAAAATTGGATGTGGAAGATTAAGAGGGGCTTAAATCCTTTGTCTTCATTATCCTAGAGCCCAGAGTACCCAACAGGGAAAAGGCATCAGAGGGTGGAAAGGCCCTGGAAATGGGGATCTGGCAGGCAACCCTTGTTCAGTTTTGCACTGCAGGAACTTTTGGGAATCTATTAGAAGCCATTCAGAGGAATGGTGAAAGGTGAGCGGCAGGAGGCGGGCTGGGGGAGTGTGCTGACAAGTGTCCTTTGTGTGTGGTCCCACACAAGATGCAGTGACCCTGGAAACTCGAGTGTTTACTGAGTAGTGAGCACCTTGGGGGGTCAGGAAAGTGCCAGGCTGCCAGGCCCGATGGGCATCTGATAATTGGCAAGCTTGCAGAGCCACAGGACTGTGTGGTGGGAGGCAAGAGCCCTAGGGTGAGCCCAAGTAAACGGACTGGGAAACTGCAGCAAAGGTTGGAAGTTATAGGGCCACGGTGGGCTCTGCCACATGGAAATTTGTGAGGCTGTGCCCTGCAAGGTGCCCCAGCAGCTCTTTCTGGGCTTTTGGGCCGGACAGGTCCCAAGGAGGAGAGGAGTCCCTCTTTCTTGGATACTGACAGAAGGGCATGGGAATCCTCTTTCATGCTGGGATGGGGAGATTGGTGAGGACTGGACCTTAGGGGGAATGTGAGCAGTCGCATAGTGGCTGCAGACCACTGCAGCAGGGAGGCTAACCTGATCTGAGGGCAGAGGCACACGGGAAGCTAGTGAGGGCCAGCGCAAGCAGGAGAAGCGATTCCTTCTGAGGCAAAGGACCAGATTTGAGAGCACAGGATTATGAGTAATATAGAATGCACAGTACAGAGGGTGTGTAGGGTCCACTCTAGCAGACAAGGGGCAAAAGGAGAGGAAAATAACTGGACCACCTGCAGGGAGCCCTGGGTCTCAGAGCGCCCAGCAAAGGGTGTCCTCCACACCCAGGTGAGAAGTACCTGGAAGCCAGGAGCAAGGAAGATTTAAAGGCAAAGAAGTCAGGCGGGGCAGGGCGAGCATTCGGCGGTGCCTTCTGGAATCCGGGTCAGAGGGACCAGGAAGACCAAGCCAGCCAGCACAGGGCACAGGACACGGCTGTGCAGGAGTGGTGCCCCCAATGGGGAGAGCTGTAGGTGGCCAGAAAGGATCTTCCTGTCCACTTGTGTGTAGCACTGGGGCTTCAGTCTTTCCACAAAACGCTCTTGGTAGCCAGGCTGTCCTCATATTAACAGCGTGCATATTTTTTCCGGGCTGTGGCAGAATTAAGACAATCTCCCATGAGGGAGGTCTGGCCTAAGCATAAAGTGCAGCCTTAGGAAAGCTCAAGGGGATGTGTCCCGTGGGATCGGAGAAGCTGGCTTGGATGTGCAGGATGGAGGGCGATGGAGGGGGACACAGCGAGTGGAGAGGCCATAGCCCCTCTCCACCTTACTGATGACAGAGTGTGGCAGGGGTGCAGAGGCTTCCTCTGACCCCAGCGAGCAGGATACCACCTGGATGATCTGACTAGGAAAAGCTGGGTCTCTGTCTAGGTAGTGGAGGTAGGGGCCAACTGGGGTGGGGGTGGGGGTCAGCAAGGAGGAGAGTGAGTGGAGGGGGAGAAGGGGGAACTGGCTGAGGCCCTTTGGGGCCTGAGGGGGCAGCTTCCACCCAGACCAGCAGGCACCTCAGCTCAGTGAGTGAACGCAGATGAGTTCTGCATGAGATATGCTGGGAAGCCAGAGGGGCCTCAGAGCACCCCAGGGAGGTTGCCTGGCAGCAGCAGGCCGGGCACTGAGCAGCAGTGGCTTCCACTGTTCCAGGAGGGAAGGTACGGGAGGGGCTCCGGCAGGCTGGTCAGGGTCCCACCTGGTGGCTCTGTGCTGACCGCTAGTCCCTTAGCACAGGCTGAATGTATTGCTCCTTGCTTTATACTTAATGCTCCAAGGATTTACACTTTATACTGTATTGCTTGAAATTCTCTACATATCTTGACTTCTGGCATTGATCTCCCAGAGCCCAATCCAGAACTCCTGATATTCACCCTCCCAGCCATCTATTATTAAAAATTATACCACTGAGTCACAGCTATCTACCTCCTTTTTCACAATTCCATTAGACTCAAAATTTAAGGGCAGGACCAGCCAGAGAGCCCAGTGGATTAAAGCCCCTGCTTAGGAAGACCCAGGGGTGAGGGGCTGATCCCTGGCCTGCCAGCAGGTGGGTGCACTGAGAGGGTGATTGAGACTGGGTGTGGTGGCATGAGCCTGTAATCCCAGCACCTGGGAGGCTGAAAACTTGTAATGGTCCTTGGGAGGGTCACTACGGTCTCATCTGCTTAGTGAAACACTGCAGACCCTGCACTAAATGCAAAGAACAAACAATGTAAGATCACTGTCTGGCGCTCAGTGCCTCCTACCGCTGCCTGGGTGGCAATCACCCCGCACTGCTGTGGCCTCCTGAACACTGCTTGTTCTGCTCCTGTGGGCCTTGCTTGGGGCCTGGCTCCATATACCCTTCCTGGCATAACTCCCTTGGTACAAAAAGACTAAATAAAAATGCTGAGGACCTGTGTTAAGTGAGTCTAAAACCCTGTTGCATGAGGAAAGCAGGGAAAAGTGTCCTGTAGGATGAAAAGCAGGTGCACACAGGTTCAGGGTGTACATCACCAGTGGTGGGTGCCTGGGAGTCCCTGTGTCTCAAGGGTGTACACATATTACATAACTGTGAAAAGATTAGACTTGTTTTAAGAGGACAAAGAGTTCTGCTAATAACTGCGTTCCTAGAAGTCATGAGACAGTACTTCACACAATCCTCACTTTGTGCTCTGGTGTTGGGGGGACAGGGCCAGTCGACGTGCCACACACGTCATCTGGATACGGAGCTTCCCGTGTGCACTGCCATGCTGCCCAGTCACTCTGAACTACTTCTGAGAAAACAGGAAATGAAATTTCTTTCTAAAATTTAAAAAGCCCTGAAAGTAATCAATACTGAGGTGGCTAAGTACCTATCCTTTTATATGTAAACCTGTCTGCAAAATTCGTGTAAAAAAAAAAAACAAACTGGCCAGGCTTGGTTGCACACGCCTGTAATTCCAGCACTTATGGGGTTCAGGCAGATCACTGTGAGTTTGAGGCCAACTTAAGTGAGTTCAAGACCAGCTTGAATTGCACAGTGAGATCATATCTCAAAAAGACAAAAGTAAATTAAAGAAGGATATTATTAAAAAATCTTACATTTCCAAAAATTCACTACAGGGAGTTCAATTCCGGTTCTGAAAAAAAAAAAAAAATCCACTACAAGCTCCAGGTGATCTGTGTCTAAGGAGGTGACTTTGAACCGTCTGGGCAGTGTACCAGCTACCATGAAACACCTGATCAAGAGCAGTGTTTCTCTGTTTTGCAGAGAAATGCTTTTCATTTTCCTCTTAAATCCTTCACCTAATTTTACCTGTTTAAGATTTCCTTTTTTCTCCTTTCTTAAGGCACTGTTGCTATGGCATTTCCTATAACCTTTTCATTCCTGTGTACAGTACCTTAAAATTTATGATTGAGCACAAACCACTTGTTTGTGTAATTCTTTTTTTTACTTTTCTGGCTTTCTGTTGTGGCCAGCTCAGCCTGCCCTGGGGGTGGTGCTGGGCCTGGAAGCAGTCCCTGTGTTTGCCTAGGCACGCCCTATATACTGCTGAGTTACCTCCGCTGACCCTGTCTATGTACATTGTTGAAGACCGGCTGCACCCTGTAAGAATGGACTTAGAGGGGCCGGGGAGATGGCTCAGTGGAATAAGTGCTTCCCTGGCAAGTGCAAGGGCCTGAGTTCAAATGCCCAGTTCCGCAACAACAACCAAAAGAACGGACTCAGAGCACTGCTGAGCATATGCACTGAGAGCAGAAGGTGGCTTCATCACAGGAAACAGTCCACTGAACTGGGGGTGGGGGGACGGACTGCTGCCCAGGAGCCCACGTGCCTGTTGTGGTAAGTACGTTAAGATAGACAAATGCCCATTTTTTTCCTCCTTTCAGTACACACTAGAATCTTATCTCCATGGGGACTCTATCAGAACCATTCTTGTCGCGTATTTACACTTAATGGAAGAAATTCCTGAAAGGACATTTTGTTTAAAACATAAACAGGAAATTGTGGATATCTAATGAAAATGAAAGTCAACAAGAATGACAAGGTCAGCCGGGCGTGGTGGTGCATGCCTGTAATCCCAGTACTCGGGAGGCTGAGACAGGAGGATTGTTGCGAGTTCAAGACCAGCCTGAGCTACAAAGTGAGCTCGAGGCCAGCCTGAACTGCATAGTGAGACCCTGTCTCAAAAAGACAAAAAAAAAAAAAAAAAAAAAAAGAATGACAAGGTCACTTCCTGAGGGCTGTCATTTTTTTAAATAGGGTTTCCCTGTTCTGCTCTCAGAACCTTTCACCCCCAGGGACCACTGTGCTGTAGCTATCAGTGCAGGCTGGGTGCTGACTACTGCTCTTGGCCATCATGGAACGCTAGATCTGTGCATCTGGAGCGCCACACTGTTACCTGCAGCTGATGGGAAAAGCTCGGCCTTCTGTATTGTTTCCTAAAGTATATTACAGAAAAACAAAAAAACAACTACCATAAAAGTAAAATTTGAGAAATCAGTTTTAAAAGGAGAGCAGCTAAAAAAGAATACTAAGGACATAAAGGAATTTTAGACACAGTGGCATCATTTGATTGTCTTTAATAAGTAATCCTTGTTTTGTTGGTCTTCAGGGAAGAAGTCCAGTCCTCGAGGCTGTCTTTCCTGAACTTGACTGTCTTTCTTAACCTGGTTCTGCTGCTTCGGACCTGTACTTGGCCCAAGAGCATGTAAACGCATGAGAAAACTGGGCCCATTTGTGATGAAGAGTCTTGTTTATTATATTAATCCAAACAAAATCTTTTATTTAGTTCTCACACCACCAAGAGGATCCTGACAAGATTCCATGGCCTTCGTTCCTCCCCTAAGCCAAACAACCTAGATGCAAATTCAACGGTGCTAGTGCGGTTTCACCATTTTTATGCTATTTATTATGAACATAGGGCTTTTTTTTTTGAGAAAGAGTCTTGGCCTTGAACTTCCAGAGATCCTACTGCCTCAACCTCTCCAGCTCTGGCACCATGGCTGTGCATATTCCTGGCTATTCTCTGAAAGAATAATTGGCATTTTTTTTTTTTTTTTTTTTTGCGGAACAGGGGATTGAACTCAGGCCCTTGCACTTGCCAGGGAAGTGCTTATTCCACTAAGCCATCTCCCTGGCCCCTGAAAGTACAATTGGTAGTCAGGATGATGGTGCATACCTGTAATCCCAGGACTCAGGAGGCTGAGGCAAGAGAACTGGAAGAGTGTGAGGCCAGCCTGGACTACACGGTGAGTTCAAGGTCAGCCTGAGGGACACAGCAAGACCCTGTCTCAACAAGAAAAAAGATAACTGGTAAACATTTATATTAACATTCTATCTGGTTAATTTATGAAGTTTCCTTTTTAACAGTTTTTTTTCTCTTCTCTCATATTATGCAACAGCACAATAATGAAAATTGCATATGGTTAATTATGAACATTAAATATGTTTTCTTTTATAAGATGGGGAAACGAATATAATGTGCGGTCGGTGGTCATTACAGAAACTTCTGAAATAATTCAGCTAGAATTAATTTTAATAGTCCCATTTTTTCAAAATATGGTCCTTGAACTAAAGACAGTATCAAAAAGTTGTTGCATCCACTAGAAATGTTTCAGCATAATTTCTAAAACAAATGTCAAGGTATTAACAAGTTTCATAAAGGGAGAGCATAAGGATTAAAGGGAGTAGAGGAAAATGGGAAAAAAGATACACTGAATACAAATTCCCAGCCAACGTGATCATTATATTCTAAGTGTACCAACAAAGATTTTAAGAGAAGGTATGAAAGCTTTTTTATCTATGCATTTTGTGGCCCTACGGTTAGAACCCAGTGCCTTCTGGGGGTACATCCCCAGCCCAGTTTTAATATTTTGAAATTGTCTCTGCAAGTCACTAAAGTGCTCAGGCTGAGGTCAAATCTGCAATCCTGCCTCAGTCTCCTGAAATGCTGTTATTACTGGCCTGCACTACCATGAACGTTGAAAATATTCACGTTACCTAACGTTTCTTTTTCCTTAATAATCCAGAAAGCATCGGAACTATTCAACAAGCCAGTGGAAGGTTATCACAAGCAAGCAAAAACTTTCCTCCCTCTCCAAAATGATGGACTGTGCCTCACAGGCCGCCGGGAGAAAGGGGCAACAATGGGTGGGCGTGACCCAGTGCCGTGGGGGCCAAAGCGGGTCCCTGGGCGCGCAGGGCTCCGCCTCTCCCCGGGTCCGAGCCCCTGCGCGGGTGCGAGCGGGGCGGGCGGCGGCGCGAGCTGAGGGTAACTCCCCAGGTGTCCGAGGCCGCCCAGGGCCGACCCGCGTGCACACACGCACCCCGCGGGGCCCAGCGGCACAGGGCAGGCCCTGCGCTCCGTGGTCTCCGTTCTCACCTTCTTCCGCCCTCCGCCCCAGGGTCGGTCTTGCCCGCGGGAACGGGGCTGCCAGCCGCCGGGCGGGGCGGGGCGCAAGGCCGCGCTGCGGAAGCCCGGGAGCGCGCGGCTCCTCGTCGCCCTCGCCGCTTCCGGCCCGCGCGCGGGCTGCCCCTGGGCCCCGCCCCTCTCGGGCCCTCGCGGACCTGAGTGAGGACCGCGGCGCGAAGCGGTGACCGCCAAGGGGCAGCGGGCGCGCCGAGAGGCGACGCAGAGGGCCGGGCTGCCAGGTTGCGCGTGCTCTCTGGGGTGAGGCGATTTTGCCGCAGCACCAAGCACTGGATCCGGAGGTACTGAGGCAAAGCTGGGTCACAAGGCCGCCGCTGATGCAGGAGCCGGTCGGCGGGGCACGACTGTGCGTTGTCGCCGCGCGGGTGAAGCCAGGCCCGCGTGTCCCTCCACCCCGCCACTTTCTGTGATGCCATTTTAACCGTTCCCCAGTATGTCCTTGATCGTCCGGGTTTGAAGTTGAATTCATCTTTTCCACTTCCTCACTTTGTTATGCCTGGGATCTAATACTCTAGTAGTTTCTTAATTTGTCCTCAGGTTTTTACTAATGTGTGCATACTTGTCATATTAAGAAAGCATGGCAAGTATTATGCACACGTTAGTAAAAGCCTGAGGCCAAATTAACATACATCTTACTTGTAAGACGTTAGCTGACCAAATATCTAAACTGTTTTTAGTAGTGTCCTGCATTAAATCAACATTTATTGAAAACAAATATTTATGGACGTTTTAAGATTTATTTTTGTCCACGTGCATGAGTCTGAAAGTAAGCTTCCCTGTTTAGCTTGTGCAGATTTTCTGTGTATGAACACGAGTATATAAATTTTTTCAAAATTATACTCTTGCATAGCGTGGTGACACACCTGTAACCCAAGGGCTCATGAAGCTGAGGCAGGAGGATCGCTGCAAGTTTGGGCCATGTAAATTCACAACCAGCCTGTCAATACCCTGTCTTGAAAAAAACAAAAATCTTAATTTTTGCTGGTTTGTTCCATATTGAATTATCTATAATACATTTTAATCTGCAATTCACTAAGTACCTCTAATATTTTTTAAGTGTATTTAGTACAGAGTCTACAGGTTTTGACTACACAGATCAGACTCAGTGATTCCCCTGTTTTCAGCCTCCCAACCGGTGGTCTTACAGGTGCAAACCACCACGCTCACTCTCAATCACCACCTCAGCCAGTCCTGGGGTAGGGCCGGCTTGGCATTTGGTGTCGGGGGTCCAACCCTGGTCGGTAAGCGTTGCGTAAGCAGGCGCTTTAGTCTGCTGAGCTATCCAGCAGGCCCTACTAGTAAATTTTCGTGCTGATGAAATACTTTTTTAATGTAACTTTTCTTTTTTTTGCGGTACTGGGGATTAAATTTAGGACCTTGCGCTAGCCAGGCAAGTGACATTTTTTAGCCCTAAGAATTAGCACTAAAATTCTACTATATATGTAACAAATTTCCTTGTCAAAGGAAATCAATGCTTGCAGCTAAAAATTTGGGAAATTTGCACCAGGGAAAATTTTAAATGTTTCCTTAATATGCCATCACAAAGATTTTCATGATACATTTTAACAAATCTCTAGTATTTAGCCATCAAGTATTTTCTCAGTGTTTTTTGTTTGTTTGTATTTTAGGGAAGGGTCTACAGGGTGTTCAGGATCTCACTACTAGATCGGACTCCTAGTGATCGGCCAGTTTACAGCACAGCCTCACAAGTGTTGGGCTTGCAGGCATGCACCACCAGGCCCAGTCTGAATTGCTGTCTCAGCACGCCCAGGGCCGGCCGGCGTGGCAGGCCCAGGGATTGAACCCTCACTTTAATTCGCTGAGCTATTTGGTCTGCCTTTGCTTTTCTATTATAAATAAGAAGTACATAATCTACATTCTGAGGATAGCCTAGAATTAAAATACTTCATCACAGAACGTGTAGACTGTGAGGTGCTTAAGAACATTACATTTTCAATACGAAAAATGCAAAAAACAAAACCATTACATTTCCCTAGAAAGGGATTTTTTTAAAATACTGTGCTAGCAGTAGTTGTCATCAGTGTTTCCCATTGCAGAATAGCATGTTTGGGGACACATTTTGGGGGATGATTCTGGGGATCCAACTAAAGTCTTTCTACTCCACAGCTTCTACAACTAAGCTATACCCACCCCTCCCAAAGCTAAAGCCAAAGCAAAAGCTTTGAAGGCCAAGAAGGCTGTGCTGAAAGCCACCCACAGCCACAAAAAGAAGATAGGAATGTCGTCAACTTTCCACGATCCCAAGACACTGTGGCTCCAGAGGCAGCCCAAATACCCTTTGGAGAAACAAGGAGAAACAAGGTTGAGCACTATGGCATCATCAAGTTCCCCCTGACCCCAATCATCCATGAAAAAGCTTAGAACAACGACACACTTGTGTTCGTTATGGATGTCGAATCCAATAAGCACCAAATCAAACAGACTGTAAAGAAGGTGTATGACGTCCACATTGCCAAGTGCGATACTCTGATCAGGCCTGATGGAGAGAAAAAGGCGTATGTTGGATGGGCTCCCGATTGTGATGCTACTGACGTTGCCAACAAAACGAATCATTTAAACCGACTCCAGCTTACTAATTCTAAATATATGCTTTTTTTCCCGGAAAAAAAAAAAAAAAGAATAATTGGAGCAGAAAGATTCAGATTGTAAGGATAACAAGGCATCGTACCTGAACTTTTTAAGAGTCACAGCCAATACTCTTCTAATAAAAGACAACTACCTCAGAAGTAACCTAGAAAAGATTTATTTCAGAGTTTGTAGAGTTTTATGTTACACGGAGTCTTCAATAATGGAAACTCAAATACTCAGGGAAGCTGTCCGGGTTTTGCTGGAGTTTCCTGAAAGGTCAGCTGTGTCATGGAATTGGAAGCAAAGGGCGTGGCCTCATGGTGACAGAGCTGAGGGAAACAGGACCTTTCTGTCCCAGACACCCGGGCCTCTTTACAGGACATTTCTTCTGCCCTGGTTAGGGAGTCCAGAACTAGTGCTTTGGGGTATACCATTACAAAGAGGCCAGAGCCTGGGGAGATAGCTCAATGGAATAAGTGCTTCCCTGGCAAGCACAAGGTCCTGAGTTTGATCCCTGGTACCACCAAAGAACTCCCTTGTCACACGCAGAAAGGAACAGGGAGGGTTGGAATAATATTTGTCGTTTCTGTCTTTCTTTGAGCAAGAGAAGTTCTATTTTCTATAGCTTCCTTTGGTACACAAAGAGATCATCAGACAGGAATTCCAGAGAGAAAATGCTTAAGATCTACTAGATCGGACTTGTAGTGAGACCCTGAACACCCTGTATACCCTTACCTAACATACAGGAAAAAAAAAAAGATACCATACAAGGCACCATGCCTTGGAGTAGCATTTCTTGAGCCCCAGCAGCACCCTTGGAAGATTTGCTCTGTAGGGGTGGCGGCACCCTCCTGTAATCTTAAGAGGCTGAGACAGGAGGATCACTGGGAGCGCAGAGCCTCCTTGGGCTAGATAGCAAGCTCAGGCAGGGCCAGCCTGGATTAGATGGCCAGACCTTGTCTGAAAACTAAGCTGAGAAAATAAATAAATTAGAGGACTCACTTCTATAGCTCTGCATAATGGTAAGGACAGCTTATCATGAAATGAGCTTTGATGTATTGAATATTTTGAACTGAATAGTTTCAGAAAGAGAAGGACTCAGTGATTTTTGTCTTTTATCCCTGAAGCAAGCAGTGAGGGCCTCCTGTGAGAGCAGCCATCCCTACTGCCCAAGGAAGGGAACCTGCTTGTCACTGAGAAGAGCAGGATGAGTGGCCTGAGTGTCCCCAGTTACCACTCGGCCCACCCTGTCCTGTCCCATCTTCCCATGACTTTTCACTCTAAACGGGAATGTTCTCTGTAGCAATGCATAGTGATATTTTGTACAGTAAAGAATGCACTGGGAAGACTGCCCTCCCCTTAACTAGGACTCTCCATTCAGGAAGGCCTTGTTCATAATGGGAGCTTATATGTATCTCTTCATTCCCTTCTTCCAAAACCTTCCTATCCTCCTTGGTCTGTGTTCTCCTTGACCACTCCACCTGTCAGCCTAGGTTATCAGCAGTGAATATGGGGTTTTCTGTAAGAAGCTGCTGAACTTGAGGCTGTCAAGTCCTGACCCAGCCCATTTACTTCCAAGCTGTCCCCTGTCTAGGCTGCCTAAATGTCCCCAAACATTTCTGAATGTCCATGAATGTTCCAGAACATTTCTGAATATTCCTGAATGTTTTAGAATGTTCCTGAACATTTCTGAATTTTCCCACAAAGTTCATGAACCTTCTTCTGAATGTCCCTGAATGTTACTATTTGAATGTTCTAGAAAGTTCATGAACATTCTTGAATGTCTGTGAATGTTCCTGAATGTTCTTCAATATTCCTGTACATTTATGAATGGTCCCAAAAGTTCTAGAAAGTTCCTGAATGTTCCTGAATGTCCATAAATGTTCCACGACATTCTTGAACATTTCTGAATGTTCCTGAATATGCTAGAAAGTTCCTGAATGTTGCTGAATGTTTATGAATGTCTGAATGTTCTTGAATATTTCTGAATGGTCCTAAATGATCTAGAAAGCTCTTGAATGTTCCTGAATGTTTTGAATATCCATGAAAGTTCCATATCATTCCTGAATGCTTCTGAATGTTCTAGAGAGTTTCTGAATGTTCCTCAATGTCCCTGAATGTTCTCAAACATTTTTAAATGTTTCTAAAAAAATTTCTTAATGTCTGTAAATGTTCTTGAATGTTCCTGACATTACTTAAGATTCATGAATATTCCTGAATGTCTCTGAATATCCCTGAATGATCCCGAACATTCCTGTACTTCCCTGAATGTTCCTGAACATTCCTGAATGTTTCTGAATGCCTGTGAATATTCTGAACGTTCAAGACATTCCTTAACACCCAAATGTTCCTGAAAGCTCCTAAATGCTCTGCAACAACTCAGGCGCAGTGGGAAGCCCAGTGTCAGATGCTGTGAGACTGAGGAGCAGGCAGAGCTAGGGCTGCCCAGAAGTTGCTGTGAGACTGAGGAGCAGGCAGAGCTAGGGCTGCCCAGAAGTTGTGGGCAGCACACAGACCCAAGTGTGATCTGGACAGCAGGAACATACGGATCCGTGTACTTCGGGAAAGAATTTTTTTTGATGGGATGCGGGAAGAAATCTGATTAAGACAAAAGCTGCTTGATGCTGGCTTGAAGGTACCTGGTACACTTCATACTGCAGACGAGTCATCTTCTTCTTTCTCCTTCTTCCTTTTTTTGGAGAACCGGGGATTGAACTCAGGCCCTTGCACTTGCCAGGTAAGCGCTTATTCCACTGAGCCCTCAGGTTTCTTCAAGTCCATTTCCTCACGCAGCACTGCCATTTCTGCACTTATCACATGGATGAAAAGTCGAGGCTATCTCAGACAGAAACGAAGGACATAAGCAAGGTGTGGATGAGAGTGATCACCTACGTCCAGGGTGAATGTATAATTGCGTTATCACTAGAAAATCATCTGCCTGCACGCTGCCCTACCAGCCAGGGATGCAGATGGCCTGAAGGTGCACCTGAGGCTGGAGTTCCGTCCACCGGTTTTCGCCTTCCACTAACATGGATTTTTATTGAAAAACGTAAACACATGTGCCGCTATTATGAAGGAAAAGCTGACATCTTTATGGAGTTCAATTTAGCCTTTTACCCATCTCCACATTTATAGGACTTAAAAATGGCCTATCATTTTACGCGGAGGGGCAGTCCGGGCAATCGACCCTGAAGCTCTCTGCTCCCAAGTGCCCTCCCGGAGCGCTTCCTGGCGACTGAGGACTGAGGAGCCGGCCCTCGGCAGGGCCCAGCCAGCCCATTCTCTCCCGCAGCTCCACCTCCTACATAGGCCTCCCTCCAGTCCTCTTGCCAGGCATGTGCCCACCTCTTGCCCTCTGAGCTGTTCCTTCCTATCCACTCCCAACTTGCCCGCTATTGAAGGTGCATCACACATGTACAAGATCCATAGAAATTCATATCCAGCTTCCCTGCTGGATAGACTTCGTGGCAGACAAATCTCCCTCGGCCAGGTTCACCTCAGCTGCTGAGGAGCACAAGTGTAAAGGGTTAATGTAAAGGTAATGTGATGAGTTAATGTAAAACTAAATGTAAAAATTTACTCTGCTCAACTTTCTGTGACCTTGTAAGACAGCAAGGAGGCTTGGGGTACCACTGATAAATCATCAATAGACTAGGAGTTCCAAGGAAACAATGCTCCAGAAAAAATGTATGCTGAGTAATGGTCATGCTGTCCCAAAACGTATTGTCCTATGTTAAATGACAAATTTGTTGCCAAACAGGATGCAGTTTCTGCCTTTAAAACCTCTGTACTTGTAAGGCACCTGGCCGTTTGTCTGCACCTGCGTGAGTATGGTCAATTGGTCACAGGCCCGGGAATAAAAAGCTCGTAGTTAAATGTTAATTTAGACTCAGGTCTAGTTTCTATGTAGAGAACCCATAGCAAGGACCCGCCAACCAGGGGCTCAGGCCAGGCCAGCTCCTTCTGTAAGCGGGAATGGACTCCTCTCACACCCGGGACTTCAAGTCTGGCACGGTGAAACCGGACAGGCCTCTACTTAGGAAAAACACGTCCCAAGTCATACTCAGTCTTACCAGCAACATATTTGGGATTATTCATCAACGCATACTCAATACATTGCCATTAAAGGCCATTTAATCTTTTTAAATGCCGGTAACGACAGGCACGGGTACAGCACATGGAAAGCAGCTAAGGATGTTGGGAGCAGCCCCGGTTGGAAATCGGCCACGGACCTAAGGGCGGGACAAGGCCACGGTGCCTAAAGCATCCAGCTGCCCGAGTCTTGAGACAAGCACCGCTGGGCACCTCCAGCTTGGATGCCAGGCAGCATTGAGCTACGTGATGCCAACTTTAACGCCCCAACTGTTCTGTAAGTCCTTTGCCCATCGTACGCTGACCACCCGACCTCGGCTGTTAGCTTTTACTTTTGAAATGGCCCCCGCCGTTCTTCAGGGAACACGGAGAAACCACCTAGGTCAACAAGGAAGGCTCCGTAAAACAAGACCCACCAAGTTAGGACTGAGTCCAAATGCTCAACCAGCGCCCCTGCCTTCAATCTCTTAGACCCAGCAGTTCCAAGTGCACCGAGCTCCTGGCTGCAGCCGAGACAGGGGCGGGGCTTAGCGCGACGAGACTCAAGGGAGCAGCTCTCCCACGCAACAGCTGCAATCGAGAATCCGAACCTTAAATTCAAAATACAGGCCCCAGGACAAGTTTTGAAGGGCGAAGTTCTGCGTAGTTTGAAATTTTTCAAGTGCGACCCCTAGTACACTGCGAACCCTCTCGCTCCTTCCTCACAAACTCTGTATGCGATGAAGTCCAAAGGGCAAAGAGAGCACTCTTTCTTAGAAACTTTGGATGGCTCTGAAAAGAGCCTTTGGGGTGCGCGCGCTGCGGCGAGGCGCGGGCCGCAGCGCTCACTTGGAGCTCGTGTACTTGGTGACGGCCTTGGTGCCCTCCGACACCGCGTGCTTCGCCAGCTCCCCGGGCAGCAGCAGCCGCACGGCCGTCTGGATCTCCCGCGACGTGATGGTCGAGCGCTTGTTGTAGTGCGCCAG
>PVKA01043398.1:0-16776 GCA_004027165.1 Ctenomys sociabilis | reverse complement strand
ATAAATATATTATTTAATAATGTATATATTTAACAATAAATAATATATTTAACCAACATTATTTGGCATGACTCATAAGCTTCTTCAGATTATTGGGGTCCCCTTAATGAATAAGGACTAAAAAACCATTTTTAAGCAGAGTATTTCTTATTCAACAAGGTGAGTTTGTTTAGAATTTTTTTTTTTTCACAACTGGGGATTGCACTCAGGCCCTTGTGCTTGTCAGGGAATGGCTTATTCCACTGAGCCATCTACTCATCCCCTAGAAGTTATTTTTTAAGACAAATAGCTCTATATTTAATTATTTTTACAAAATATTGATGCCATATGAGAATAAGATTTTGTACAGTAAAAGATGAACTATTGTATACAGAAAACAATATGTGTTACATTTGGTAAATCAATTGTAATATCACTTTGATCTATTGACAGCTCGTGTGGAAGTATGTTTTAATGTTGACAACTTCCTATAAGTCCACTTAAATTCACAGAAAAATGTCAAAAATCTAAAAAGGAAAAAGAGAATGTTTTGTTGAGCTCAAATAAACTAGCTGTTTTCAGATTAGGTAAACAAACATACATTAAGCCAATGTGTTTATAAAATGAGAGTGCACTGAAAAAATATTTGACCAAACTGCATTATAATACTTCTATAACTTGTAACATTAAAAGTAGACTGGTCAAAACATCTTTTAAGTTGAATAACAGAGATATCATAAAATAACAACTTAGAAGAAATAATAAACCTTTTTACACATGATCATTTTTTTCTATTTTATTTTGTTTTAAGAATATTGACTGGGGCTGGGGAGATGGCTCAGTGAAATAAGTGCTTGCCTGGCAAGCTCAAGATCCTGAGTTCAATCCCTGATACCACAAAAAAAATAATATTGAAAATGTGCTTTCTCATATGTAACCTTCAACTCAATTTTCATTACATTTTTTTTTTTTTTTTGTCTTTTTGAGACAGGGTCTCGCTATGCAGTTCAGGCTGGCTTTAAGCTCACTTTGTAGCTCAGGCTAGTCTCGAACTCACAACAATCCTCCTGCCTCAGCCTCCCGAGTGCTGGGATTACAGGCATGCACCACCACGCCCGGCTTTTCATTACATTTTTTTAACCTATTCAGACCTTTGCACATCCCTAGCAAGGCAGGATCATCAAAAGGCAAATTTGATTGTCATTTTCATTTATATTTTTAAAAGCCTGATTGAATCATGGTAATTTTCTGCCATTTGCCAATGAAAAAAATCTGTGGTTGTCTCCTGTGTTTTAGGAGCTATAAAACACACAAACACATCCACACAAACTTGATAGCTTCCAGCACGGCTATTTGATTATATAAGAGAGTGCATCCATGATAGAATGGATGCTAGGGCACTATATAGAGATGGAGCTGTATAATAGGAAGGGGCACTGGTGGGATCCAGCCCTGTATATTGTATTGTCTGATGTCTAGGGCCATGGAGCAGAGGTTCCTGTGGCCATCCCTTGCTTGGCATTGGAAAGGTCCCTGCCACTGCCTGTCTGGAAGTGAAATATACTTTAGGCTGAGTCCAACTCTTCTGATCTAGCCTGGTTCTAGGTTCTGTAGTTCGTGGAACTCTAGGAGTCCAGATAACACACCGCTATCTGGAGCCCACTGAACTGCCTCTCTCGCCTGCCTAGGTGTCTGTGAAAGGTAATAGGAGGAGCAGAACCCTTTATTTAAACTTTTGTCACACAGCATCCCCTATAAGAATCTGTAGGTGTTAAAGTAGATTTGTGGTTTGTTTTGTTTGTATGTATGTTTTTAAAGTCTTTATATCTAATTGGCCACTCCCAAAACATGTCTGGCAGTGTTGACTGACTGATTTGTAGATACTCTGGTATCTGAGTAGTTGAATTTTCTTTTAAAGACTGTGGACTGAAGCCTCTATTTTGTATGTTTCTGTTTTCTCTTTATCTAAGGCTGGAACTTTTGGCTCTGAACTTTAATCCTCTGGGCTAATTGGCCAGCCTTCTGCCTTTTATTTTCAGTTAACTATATCTAAATTACCTGATGAACTTTTAATTGGTATATAAGCCCGAGTTAAACTTTAATAAGCTTTAGAGCACCTGGTCCTCAGATGACCTATCCTTTTCCATGCTTTATTCTGAGTAGAACTTACTCATCCAAGCTTTAAAGCCGCACTCTAGGGTTTAGGTCTATGCTTCAGCGACTGGGTACTCTGCTTAATCCTGAATCTCCTAAAGGAAGTTATGATGAAGGCTTAACAGAAGACAAGTAATATGATTTTGTGGGGAGTGCAGGAAATAATGCTTTCTAGGAGCTAAGACAAAGAATCTTCTTGATAACCCATATTTAATGGGTTTCTATAGTTTTGAATGTGCAGGAAGTGGAACACACAACTGAAACAAAATCCTGTGATAATGAGCAGTGCTTTGAGAATTACTGCAAAGGCAGAAAATTTTGATAACTAAGAGAACTGCTTGATCTCTAATATTGACATACTGTCTCTTGAATTATTTGAGTAAGATTTAGAGGCCTCCAGCTGCAGTATTATCTTGTCTTCAGGGGCTGAAAATATGAGCTTTGTCGACATGGTGAGTGGTCGCTATGTTCAACAACTTAAGTTTTACCATCTAGTTCCAATTTGTGTTTACGTGAAATTAGAGAGTAGAGATTTATGTGTAAGTAAACAAATGCAATAATTCCAGAAGGTCAAGGCTATGATCTAGTGATGGGTGTTTCAATCACGGCCTGTGCCACTAACTCTGAAGCATGTTTTCTCTCTTCCCACTTGGCCTGACATCAGGACTTTAGAGCCATGTCTTAGTTCAGAGCCAGATCCAGTCAGTTCTGACCCAGCATTTTCTGTCTTCTCCTGCAGGACAAAGACCAAAGAGCTGTCCAAACTCTGCCCACTGCACAGGTACTTCAGTCTCCCTTTCTTCTGCATGACTCCCAGGGGCTCCTTCCCTCCTCCAGGGCAGTAAGAGGAGACATTGTCTTTGCAGACAGAGACAAACTGCGGCTCAGGGGTGGAGACAGCAAGTGTTCAGGACGCGTGGAAGTGTGGCATGAAGGCTCCTGGGGTACAGTGTGTGATGACTCCTGGGGCCTGGCAGAGGCCGAGGTGGTGTGTCAGCAGCTGGGCTGTGGCCCTGCCCTGGAAGCCCTGGGAGAAGCTACATTTGGCCCTGGAAATGGAAGCATCTGGCTCGATGAGGTGCAGTGCCGGGGCCGTGAGTCCTCCCTGTGGTCCTGTGCCAGGGCACCCTGGGGACAGAGTGACTGCAAGCATGAGGAGGATGCGGGCGTGAGGTGCTCAGGTGAGTGGCAGGGCCAGAGCTATGGCTGGAGCTCCCAGAGTGTGTGTGTCCAAGAGTTTTCTAGACAACCCTCTGTTCTCTGTTGTGTCCCCAGAAAGGTTGCACTTTGAGTTTCTGGAATCTGGGAAAGAACCATTTGCATCAGTGGTAGCTGATGGATGTTCAACCAACACAGTATACTGAACCCATTTTCTTTCTCTTCTTTCTAGCTGAAAGAACAACAGTTTTCCCACCACATACAAGTAAGTGATTTGCTATAGACCATGCAATGAGTAGAATATCAGATTTTTAAGAACCTATATTATATGTTCTAAGTACTTCAGATAAAATTGCAGTAAATCGGATATTTATGTATTAGAAAGAGTCATACAGATTTAGAAGTTTGTATCAGCCAGAAAATCCTCAAGGATCATTGGGATTCATTACACGGTAATCCCTTAGTGCCAGGTACATAAGAGAGTTGGATAATCTCAGGCTGTCATCTGGGTTGTTTGTGTTTTGGAGTTCAGACAGATCCATTTCATCTGCATCAGTGACTTCATGCTCTTGAATTCTAAGACAAGAGCAGCACACTGTGGGTTTCTGGAATGCATGAATCTTTCATTAGACCAAAGGACATTTTCCTTCTGCAGGCAGCAGCTCAGTTTCAGATCCTGTGCATAACTACTTCTCCTTACCTGAGATCCTCTGCATCGTCCTGGGAGTCTTTCTGTTCCTGGTCCTCATCGTCCTGGGGATTCAACTGTGTAGATGGAGAACTCAACTGAATGGTGGGGTTGTGCGTTATTGACAAGTTGGAAAATAAATAGAGGGCTGACCAAACAGCTCAGTGAATTAAAGTGCCTGCTTAGGCAGATGCAGGGGCTGGGAGTTCGATCCACCAAACCTGCCATGCTGGCCCTGCCCCCGGGGAATGCTGAGACAGTAGTGGCACATGAATGTAATCCAGCACTTGGGAGGCTGTAAACAGGAGGATAATTACAAGTCCAAGCTATGCAGTGAGACCCTGTACACCCTGTCTTAAATGCAAAAAAAAGAAAGAAAGAAAGAAAGAAAAGAAAAGAAAAGGAAAAAGAAAATAAGTAGTGAATCTTGAGCAAGTTTCGGTTTGCTAAAGAGTTCATGTTTCAGTTTTTACCCTCATTCTATTAACAAACCCCATGGACTTCAACAATGAAAAGACTTGATCCCTTGATCCTGGAATGAAGGGAATAGTCTGCATATGATGGTGTCCTGTGAGCAGGATGTCATTTGGGACTTAGTGCAAGATGAGGTATGGTGGGGAATACTAGTTCTGTCCCAGCATAGCACAATAATAAAGTCACACTGGTGGCAGAGAGGGCCTCTGCCACAAAGAGCACTGGGCAACACAGGAGGTTTTGTTTATTGATAATTTAAAGGCTTACAGAGTAGTCTCTGAATTCACACTTCCTTCTTCAGCCTCATCCACTGTTAAAGATGCTAGTGAGGAAGCCTTATACCAGGAGATAGAGAAGGACGAGATTCTGTTGGACAGACCAGGTGGGTTTGATAACTTCAACTGTTTACATGCCCCCCCCCCCCCCCCAGTGCCTTCAAGAAACTGACATCTCCCTACAGGTCCCATTTCTCCAACATTCCACCACATTCTATCAAACCAAGCTACGGAACGCATTTTTAATACATGAGAATCTGGATATTTAGAGAAATTAAGCTCAACATAGCACAATCCTTCCCATAAGGCAGGAGCTCCAAGTCTTCTTCCTGAAAATATGAAATTTCAAGAATTCTTCTGAACACGACCTCTGGTGATGATGTTTTTCTCCTTGCAGAAAACATTTTAGATGAGCCTGAAAACAAGTTACCTTATGAGACGGGGAACAGTGAGGAGGATAGTGGAGACAAAGAATCTGCCCTAGGTAAGACAGAGATTTTTCAAAGGATAAATTTATGAAGAAAATGAATAAAATCTGAAGACTATTTCCTGTAATTAGAATGATTAGCATCTCTTCAATTCAAAGGAACTGGTTCACTCCAAACTATGACCTAATTAAGTGAAATATCAAATGCTTTTATTATTCAAGATACTTCTATCTTGTTACAGAATACAACAAATGTAACAGTACAAATTCAAAGGCCATAACTTTTAAAATACAATTTGAGATTGATTATTTCTAAAATCGCATGGTGAGAAAGAACAGTGGAAAATGCGGTTTTTGACTTCAAAATAGAGTGACAGATGAATCATTCTGTGATTTATATGAGTGAGCAATTAATCAGATCACGGTTATCAAGAGCATTGATTTGATAATCTCTGAGATACACGAGTGGATTGTGTATATTCTAACCAGTTGCAAGGAGATCTTCTCCACATAGGACATAAGAGAAAATGCTCATCCTGCACTTTCCCAAGTGGTAAAGATCGTCAACCCTTAACACAAAGTAGATCCATGATGATTCTATGGAAATGGGATCTAAAGATTAACAGAGAATTAGGGGGACTGAAATCCACACCTTCTGGAGTTCAGTTTGGAAGACCTCATACCTGTGAGCAAAAAAATCCAAGATTTTCTTGCTCCTTACAATTTCATGTCCCTTACTCTTCAAAGAGTATGCAGATAACCCTGGTTTCTCTTAGCACAGAATGAATCTTTTAGTTATTGACTCATACTTATCAAGATTTTAATCTATGTTCCATATGTCTTAATATTAGTACCAAAATCTCACAATCTAATAGTTTTTGTTTCATAATATGAGATGCTTCCTAATATTTTAGAATATTCTGCGGATTTATATTCTCAAAGTAAATGAAAGCATGTATATATCTTTATAGCAGCTTTGGAATACTACTTACATTTCTGTCATTAGAATCTCTACATCTGTAAAGACACAAGAAATCACGTGGTCCAACAAATATTTGCTTCTCTACTTTATCCTTGTCTGTTTCCAAACCTTGTAGGTAAACATGCAGATGCCTCAGGAAATGGTTATGATGATATTGAAGAGATACCTGCTCCTGAAATTTCTTTGACCTCTGGGATGAGTGAGATGAGCATTTTCCCAGAAGAGGAAAGTGGTGATGGGTGTTCTCATGAAGGTGAGAATACAGCCCTGCTTCGGTTCTCTAATTTTATTGTTATGGAAAGCTGAAATTTGGATAAAAAATCATTATTTTTTTTCTTTACATTAAGCATTTAGGCAACTTTCTGTACTTAAAGAATGTTAATTCCTCTGCTATTCCAAGATTTTGTTTTATTTTATCTATCCAAAAACCTACAGGAACATTGTTATTTTGATCACATTTTTCATATTCCATACTGATATAGGATTAAAGAACAAACACGAATTCTAGCTACTCATGATAAGAAATTTGGAAAGCTATATATATATCGCTTAGCTATAAAAGCACTCTTAACATTATATGACACTTTAACTGAATGGTGGAATTTGACACTGCCTATTCGTGTGTGTGTGTGTGTGTGTGTGTGTGTGTGTGTGTGTGTTTTATGAGACAGAGTTTTGCTATGCAGTTCAGGCTGGCCTGGAACTTTCAGAAAGCCTCATGAGTGCTGGGATTTCAGGTACGTATCAGCACACTCTACAAGACTGGACACTGTTAATGCAGAATCTGAAACACATGTTATTGGAGCAAGAATTTTTCATCATGAGTAAGAAGAAATAATTTTCTGTCATTATTTCAACAGAAAGTCTGTTATCATTCTCAATAATAAGCTTTATGCTCATCATGGGCGTATATTCTATAAGGAACAGAAGGGTTACTTTGAGCTATTGTCTATTATCATCAGACAAAGGCCTCACATATAAAAATAACTTAAAGTCTAGTGTGATTTATTAGAGTGAGATACTGAAGAATCATGTGAGTTCCTTTGCTGCCTACAGACCTTTTATATTATTTTTTATAGTTTTTGGCTCTGTACGTCAGACTCATATTTAATTCACTGTGTAGCCCAGGCTT
Organism: Ctenomys sociabilis; assembly: GCA_004027165.1. NCBI lineage: Eukaryota > Metazoa > Chordata > Mammalia > Rodentia > Ctenomyidae > Ctenomys > Ctenomys sociabilis. The sequence goes on along the minus strand of PVKA01043398.1, from coordinate 9,507 downwards.
TCCTTGAACTCCCAACAGCCCTCCAGAATCAGTCTCACAAGTTCTGGAATTACAGGTGTATAGCACCCTGTTCAGGTTGCTCTATCTAGTCTTTAAGAAATCATACTAACCTGGTGTTAGTATTCATGTTTCCCTCCTACACCTTCTCATTATTGATTTGTCTCTTTTCCAACACTGTTCAGATCAAGACAAAGCACTGAATAGGGGAGATGAAATATAGGATAGCTCAGTCCAGTCTTTCAGACAAGTTCAAAGAGTTAAAGATATTCTGTGGCCTTCCTTTTTTTTTTTTTCTCCCTGTAGCCTTTCTAAATTAGGCTTTATTTATGTAAGATCACTGAGACTATCATTGTATAATGACTGAGACTAAGATTCTCTTCACTCTTTCAGGTATCTCTCTTCATCTTCATAGAGAAGATTCTAACACCAAGATGGAAGACAATGGGTCCCCATTAGTGTTTAGAGAAGAAGATGCCGGATATGATGATATTGAACTTATCACTATGTAATGCCGTTTTTGAACTAATGAAACTTGCAGAGAACATTTCTATGATGTTTGCTACAAAAATATGATATTTGTATCTTCATTATTGTCACATTTTATACATACCAATAACAAAAGAAAATTATTCCTAATAAATATTCTATTTGGAAGACAAATATTCACACAAAATGCAGGTACTTTCCCTCCCAAGAGACCATGAAAATTCAATTTTCAAATGTAATCTTTCCTCACGTGGGATCTCAATTGCATCATCATTCCCATCCCTACAGACTACAATCTGCCTTCCGTTAGGTGTAGAGAAGTTCACCATTTTCTTGTATACCAACTAACTCTGAAATACAGTAAAAAACTAAGTGCCTGCTCTTAAGAAGATGAACTCAAATGCCTAACAGAATATTTCAAAATATCCCACCCAGCTTGTCCTAAAAGCTGGAAGCATCAATCAAACCAAGTGCAATAGACCAAATTAAAGAAAAATTAGTTGAATTTTTAAATTTTATTCAAATTTTATGTGATAAAAGTAGCTTCAATCTAATACTTTCTAACAATATCATTTGCTCCAATGTCTATTTTCTGTGTTTTATCTGAAAACGAGATCTACTCCCACAATTGGCACTTCTGATTATTCATCAAATTTGATGGTTTTCTATCTTTTCTCAAACGGTATGTCTTCTCTATTCTTTTTGTCTCTGCATTTATTTAGGCATCTAACATCTCAAAGCTCTCTAAGTGTAGAAGCTTTCACCATCACCAGTTATCCTCCCATGTCCCATGTACTAATGTTGGAAATGAGGACACAAGACAAACACTGTAATTTCGCTTTCTTTTTTGGATTTCAGTTAGTTGCATGCCAGCATAGTAAGTATTCACTGAAAAATGAAGAAGAATATGACAAGCCATCACTCAGTGTGATTTTACTTATGATTCTAGGTTTCAGGCTACAGATCTGGTATTTGCTTTTAGAAAAACGTGGTGCCTCATGATAGATTGGGCAGTTTCACAGAAGAGGTGAGGCCAGATGTTACATGTCTCATTGTCTACAGAGAATCACATCATGCCATTCTCTCACTTTAGTCTTACTCTCTGTTATGCAAACAAATGCATACACCACTGGGATTTCAAGTTAGGAGTTGTTAGGTTTCTTTTTTATTTTTTTAAATTTATTTTTTATTTTATTGAAGTACAAATATCAATCAGACAGTTTTAATACACCTTAATAAGACAGATTCAATAAATTAATACATTGCAAACTGTTTTCATAATGTGTTGGTATCATAGAAGGTGCATACATGACATTATACTTACAGACATTATTATAGCAAATGTCTCTTATCAGTAAATTAAGAGTGTAGTTGTTTACTTATCTTACTTTTTATACCTGATTTATATCAAAAATTCAATAATTATTTTCCTAGTGGATGACCATACTACTAGAAACCGACATAATATCCTGTCCAACTACCATTAGTGCAAATCTTGCCTCTCATAGGATTATGTAGAATCACAGCGTTATCTATCCCAACTGTACTGTCTATACACACACATCATGATTCTTCCTTTCTATACCCCTTCGTCTATCCCGTCAAAGATGGGCACTCCATTATCATTCAACTAATTTAGGTGCCTGAACTCGACAACACAATCCAACACAGTCTGCGTTGGTAGTATAGTGGTGAGCATAGCTGCCTTCCAATCCAACACAGTCCAGCATTCTACAACAATAGTGAGTTATTCAAAGAAGTTGTCGACCATAGCCATTTATAGCTCAGCTTAATATTATGGCCCCGCAATGTATACTTCATTTTTATACTTTTCTGCTGTATGGTTAAGACCTAGATAGAGCAACTGCAACATCATGAAACTCAGTTGAGCTCCAGATTTTCTGCACAAGGAGATTATGGAGCCACAGAGGAAAGAGACTGAAGTTCTATAGTGTGCCTGGGGAGAGTCACATTGAGAGAAAACTTTCTCTCAGGCTCTCACAGAGAGCAAACTGGTCAAGCATTGGCCGTGACTCATCCACATGGATGACACAGACAAAGGATCTACAGAATAATGTACAGGACTACAAGATAAACCCTGAGGGAACTTCACTGACCACATAAGAAATATAAAGTACATGTATTGGTATATAAGTGTTAGGTTTCTTTATTCTTTTTAACTCTATTTAAGAGAAAAGGTCGATTACACTGTAGCCATGAAAGCCCTTAATAAATTTGGAAAGGAATGTTACTTTTCATTTTATACATAAAAGATGCTACAAAAGAGATTAATTGGCAAACTTAATTTCACTTCAAATAAATGATGAAGTATAAAACAAACCTCTGCTTCTGAGTACAATTTAAAACTTCTGAAAATTGCATAAAGAAAAAATTAAAGGTATTGAATATTGTTGCTTTGTTAAGGTACTATAGCCTTTTTTATTCTAAAAGAATTTCTGAACTCAGAGTATTGGCTAATAGTTTATAATTTAGGCTGCAGTATGCAAAGGAATGCTATTCAGACAGAGAAGCCAGCTTCTGTCAGGGAATTCCTTGCTGTGGTAAGGACAATCTCTCATGACATATTTTTTTTTCCAACTATGAAGGGCAAGAGGCTTAAGATCAACTTCCAGAGCTTGGAAGGATGAAAACAAAAGGATCACTGAGTCTGAGCTGCATAATGAGACTCTGTACAGAATACATTAAATAAGTACATTTGTAGGTGAGGTTAAGTTTTGTGCTGTTCTTGATGGAAAATATCTTGAGTTGAAAATAACATAGTCCTTCATGTACAGGCTCCATAAATGTGCATAAAAAGAACCTTAAAACTAATAAATTCAGTAAAATAGTAGATACAAAGTCAGCACACAAAACTAACATTCTGCTACACCAAAAAGAGACTCACTGAGAAAGAAATCAGTAAATTATCTCACTTATAATAACCGCACAAATTTAAATGCCTGAATTAATATAGAGAAGGAAGCAAACAATTTATGTAATGACAGGAACTCCTGTAGTCCCAGTACTGGAAAGGGTGAAAACAGGAGAATCACTAAGAGTCTGAGCTACATAATGAGACCCTGTAGAAAATACATTAAATAAATACATTTATAAGTGAGGTTAATATTTTCTAAAATAGAAAATGTTGATGGGAACATTAGAAAATGGAAAGAGTTTTTATTCAATAGAAAGAAATATCATCTTCAAAATGACCATATTTCCAGAAATGATTTCACGTAATCCTGATCAAAATACCATCACCCTTTTTCACCAAACTAGAAAGCTTACTTTAAAATGAAAACAACAGAAGCCCAGAATATACAAAGCAATTCTGGAAAGCAAGAACAAAGCAGATGCTCTTACCATCAAAAATAGGTTACGATACAAAGCCACTGTAGCATAAACAGCATGACATGATATTGCCACCAAAAGAGACATACTGAGAATATGAGATGAAACAGAGCATTCAGATACTATTTTGAGCAGATTCACCCACATGCAGCATCTCTACTAATGCAGCTAGCTGAGAGTTAATAATCATTACAACATAAAACAAGTTTTATAATTACATTTCTGTTTCCTCCAAGAATTGAATTTTAAGTGTGGCCAGAGCTATTTGAAAGTAACAAATGAAAAATAATATGAAATGCAAATCATAATCATAAAAAAAGTTGGTGCAATTATATCAATATACAAAACATCAGAGTCCAAGATTATAGACATAACAATAAATTAAGAAGGACCTTGAATAATAATAAAAATATAAACTCTTGAAATTATAGTGGTAGAATTAAAGGAAGAAATAGACTCAGAGTCTAAGATGCCTTAAGTTCTCCATTTCATTAATTGGATGCCAAATTAAATAATACTTCTGCAGGAAAAGAGAATATCCACAATAGTGTTAATAACTTTGACCTAACTATCATTTTTAAAAATTAAATTTATTGAGAAACAAATAACAATGAGACATTTTCAAAACCAATTAGTAGGATAGTTTCAATAATTAATACATTGCATATTGTTGTCCTCATAGTGGTTATTTGTAGTATGAGATGCAGACATGATATACTGTCTATGAGTATAAAAAAACACTATAATTAAAAAATCTTTCTTCTCATTGAATTAAGAGAAAGCAGCTGCATATCTGTCTTAAATATTTTGTATATACAGATAAAAGTGGTCCTTCATTTGTATCCATTTTTTTGTTTAGTTTTGTCAGAGATGGTTATTCCCTTGCCATTTGAATATTATAGGTGTGTAAATTCAGCAAAATATTCCAATATAGTCCAGTAGTTCATAATAGTAGTGGGTCATCCATAGGACTGGCAATGTCAGAAGTTGTTGAACTGAGCCTTTTACAGCTCAGCATATTAATATGGCTTTACTTTTTATATCTCATTTTTATACTGTTGTGCTGGATGGTTAAGACCAAGATTAAGCAAGACCTACATAACAAGAAACGTAACTTTTGTATCTGATAAGGTTACTCAGGTACTCTCAGGGTTTATCCTGTTACCCTGTACCACAGTTTGTAGATCCTTTGTCAGTGTCAGCCATGTGGATGAGTCACAGCCATCACTGGACCAATTTTCTTTCTGTGGAAGCCTGAGAGAATGTTTTTTCTCCATGTGACTTTCCTTAGGCACACTCTACATCATGATCACTTTCCTCTGTGGCCCCATAATCTCCTTGGACGGAAATATCATTTACATAAAACAATATCTAAAAAAAAGCAGAAGCAGGCCAGGGAGATGGTTCAGTGCAATAAGTGCTTCCCTGGCAAGCACAAGGGCCTGCCTTCAATCCCTGGTGCCACAAAAAAAAAAAAAAAAAAAAGTCCATATTTCAAGTGCAGTCAAATGAAACTGTCTATTGAAATATAAGATCATTGTTATTGCAGTTGAGTTAAAATATTGTTTTTAACTTAGCTGACCACCACCTTGAACACACGTTTATGTTCTCCACTGAAGTTTTCTTCTGTTTGATCTTGCTTCAAGTGCTCTATAGCCTTTTCATAGATTGTTTCATAGATTGGTTCTCCTCTTGCCCAGGACCCAGAAAGCCAAAAGTTTCCCTTTAAATACAGCTGTTAAATTGCTAGTTTACTTGTTCATCTTTCACTCCATTTACTCACACACCTTACACCTTCTTGCTATTTAGGTTTCTCCATTTAGAGCACTCATCCCTCACCAAGGTTTTCCTCTGTATCACATTTTCCTTCTATACAAATGGTATAGCTCAGCGGACTAAGCGCTTGCTTAGGTAAGCGCAGGGACCAGTGTTCGATCCTTGGTTCCCCAAGCCGCGCCGGCCCCGCCTTCGGGTGCGCTGAGCCGGCGATGCAATCTGGGCGTGGTGGCGCGCGCCTGTAATCCCAGCACATGGGAGGCAAAAAGCAGGAAGATCACTATGAATGTGGGCTGCATGCATAGTGAGACCCTGCACCAAAAAAACAAAACAAAAACAAAAACAAAAAAAAAAAAAACCAAAAACATATCAAATACTGTTAGCATACTAATAGTCTTCCTAAGTAGCTTAAGTTCTGAGAATCTTTTTCCTTATTGAAAACATAATCACCAGTTTCTACAAATGGTGAATGAACAGTAGAGAATGATACCTACCATAAAAATATTTGCTTTATATGAAAGTTACACTACTTATATACCATTTGCCACACATATACAAAGACATGTACCTTAGTTGATTTGAACAGCCTAAATCTTATGATTGACCTTGAAGCTTTGTTTTTTTTCCATAACCATAATCCTAATCCTAACCCTAACTTGAACTTTATCCCTAACCTTAAAAATAGCCCTGAGGCTTTCTTTCACTGCAACAGATAACAATAAAAGCTTCTAATTTGACAAAATGCTGGACAACTTCTTCCTTGACATTAAGAGTGAGGAAGGTAGCCGAGATGTAACTCATTCTTTTTTTTTTTTTTTTCTAATCACTGTGATCATAGCTGTCTTATTTAGATATTGAAAAGATTTTTTTTTAAAGGGTTAAGTGTACTGTTTTATTTTTGTGGAAATGAATGAAGAAAAGGCTGAAAATGAAAATCCAGGAGCTGGAGGGCTCCCACTCTATAGCCTGTGACAAGGGATTCAGGCAGACTGCCATAGTCACAGGGAGACTTATCTTGTAACTACTGGATAATCTGTGATCACTTCATGTCCAATGGGAGAGTGATCCATTTCTGGGCAAACTGTCTCACAAGTATAGCCATTTTGGGGTAAAATTTCTCTGAGGATGTGAGGAAAGGAGAAAAGACACAGGCTGTAAAGTCTTCTGATCACTAAGCTACTGATCACTAAGAGTTTCCATTTAAGTGCCAGAGAAGCAAGCATAGGGCAGCCCCCTATGGCATCAATAGGCCCAAGTGCTTGTACTCTAGTCATCTTTTTATGTTCACCAGTAGAGTTTTCACACTTATAAAATGTGAAACTCCTAAACCTTTTCTTTATTCTAGGGTACTTTTTTCCATTTGTAACTCACTAACTTTTTCTGCTTTCATTATCAGATGTATTTTAATCTTTGCATGCACAACATACACGTTGACCTTGCAGACCTAGGACTCCTTAAGCAGAATCTATATTTCATCAGTGCACAATGAAATGAAATTGAGCCCCCAACAGTGGCCTTACTAATTCTAAAGCTGTAGTGAGCCATCCATTGAGCTAGACACCTGTGTTGGCCAGGAGAGCAGAAAGACAACTAATGTCAGAAATTTTTAGCTCAGAAAATGATATATTTAAGATTGAAATAGCTAATATTTCTGTGTGAAGAACAGAAATTTTCCTTTAGATAGAGCCTCAGGTGATGGAGAAGATGTTTAGAAGAGCTGCTATTGGCTCCTAGCAGATGGCCAGGTCAAGGGATAGAACTACATACCCCCCTTTCTCACTGAAACAGACACATTAAGGATTAGAAGTGCTCTCCATATAGTCTGTAGAAGGTGATGCTTTGACTTGCAGGCATAATGATCAGTGTAGCAATGATCATGCATGGATGCTTCTGTCTCCAGGGACTTGCTTCTACCATCTTCTGTGTCTTTGCTGGTGCTCAAGGTTAGTTTTTCCTTATTACTTAAGACCAGCAGAAATAAGCAATTAGCTCCAAGGGTCTGGGGCTTAGATCTGGTGTCTTAAAGGCAATGTCTCTTTTATCATTTTATTTGGACCAGATGCTATCTCTGGTTCAAGCTGATTTAGTTCGTGTGGGGTCTTGGCTTTTTGAGATGAACAATGAGATATTGCAAAAGTATAAAACTGATTTTCAGATTTCCAAGAAACTGCGTTTTAAGCTTCCCTGATTATACATGAAAATATAGGAAATGTTTCATCACTTCTCAGCTTTCTTTCTTTTTTTTTATTTTTTATTATTTATTTATTTTTTATTTTATTGAACTACAAATGTCAATCAGACAGTTTCAAGACACCTTAACAAGACAGATTCGATAAATTAATACATTGCAAACTGTTTTCATGATGTTTTGGTATCGTACAAGGTGCATACATGATATTATATTTACAGATATTATTTTAGCAGATATCTCTTATCAGTAAATTAAGAGTGTAGCTGCTTACTTATCCTACTTATCCACACTATAGAACTTCAGTCTCTTTCCTCTGTGGCTCTATAATCTCCTTGTTCAGAAAATTTGGAGCTCACCTGAGTTGCATGATGTTGCAGTACAGGTTCTCCTATGTCCTGAGTCTTCGCTGACCTTGAAAGGTTAGGGCCAAAGTGTTGGTTGGCCTTGTGGCTCTTCTATTTCTCCAACTCTGACTTGTGATCTTAGATTGTTAACCATCCAGAAGAAAAGCTGATTAGTATCCTGCAGCATATGCCATTCACTTTGTCTTATCTGACTCAATTGATTTTAGTTGTTATACATTTCCTTTTGTATTTATGCTTTTCGTTTGTTATACTAGGGAGACTATATGATATTTACACATGTGTGTCTGGTTTATTTCACTTATGAGTATATGTTCAAGTGGCATCCACTTCAGTATAAATGCTTCAAACTTATCATTCCTTTTTTTTTTTTTTTAAGATTTACAGTACTTTAAATTTATTTCAATGAAACACTTCCCATAAAGTAATGGATTGATAAATAAATAGTAAATATTGGAATCTGGAGATCACATTAGGCAGAATGTGCCAGGCTTATGAAATCAAGTGTGGGGTGTCTTGTTTCATATGTGGACCTGAGAGACAGGGGTATGGGGGGGGGGACACACGAAGATAGAAGGGATGTGGCCATAGTAGACACGAGAAACAAGATGGGGAAAGAGAGACAGAACTAAGAGCTGTAGAAGGGGTGGAGATAATCTGAGTGTTATATCATGTATGAGAGGATCCTGTGAAAGCCAATAGTCTGTAAAATTTATGTGTTAATAAAATTAATTATAGAAAGCTATGGTCTCTTCACACATTTCGATTTACATGGCGGTTCTTTAAGCAGCAATGATACCTAAGGCCATCGTTACTTAAGTGTTTCTAAATAGAGGTGAACAGCGATGTTGGTGAGATTTAAGCATAACTAAATGTGAGCCAGATTTTCATTGACCAGATATTTTAATTAGATGGCAATTATATTTAAGAATAAGATAAAAAGCTGAAATAAATGGATTCACTGCTCTTGATGTTTAGTGGTATCATGATCTGGCTGGTACACACCCTGCCTTAGCCACGCGGATGGTGCCTACATGGCGTATGCTTCCTACAGGGCGCATACTTCTAGGTGTTTTTTTTTTTCCATTTATTTTTATTTTATTAAAATACAAATGTCAATCAGACAGTTTCAAGACACCTTTACCATACAGAGTCGATGAATTAATACATTGCAAACTGTTTTCATAACGTTTTGGTATTGTACAAGGTGCATACATGAAATTATATTTACAGGTTTTTTTATAGCTGAATTATATCAAAGATTCAATAATTATTTACCTAGTGGATGACCATAGCACTAAAAGCCGACCTAATATCCTGTCCAACCACCATTAGTGCAGA
>PVKA01043397.1:0-16763 GCA_004027165.1 Ctenomys sociabilis | reverse complement strand
AAAAAAAAAAAAAAAGACAAAGTAAGGCCAGGTGTGGTGGCACAGGCCTGTAATCCCAGCACTCGGGAGGCTGAGGCAGGAGGATTGTTGTGAGTTCGAGACCAGCCTGAGCTCAAAGTGAGCTTAAGGCCAGCCTAAATTGCATAGTGAGACTCTGTCTCAAAAAGACAAAAAAAAAGAAAGAAAGACAAAGCATTCTATTTGTTTTTGTGGTATTGGGGATTGAACTCGCAACCTTGCACTTGCCAGGCACGCAGTTATGCCGCTGAACTATCTCCCCAGCCCCTAAGTTCAATTCCTGATTTAAAAGAAAAAAAAAGTTTAAGAAGGGCTCAGTATGAAGGCTCTTGGTTCAATGCCAGGAATGGAAAGAAAAGACAGAAGTAAAGGGAGGGGGAGAGAATGAGAGAAAAAGAGAAGAGAGGAGGAGGAGGAAGAAAGCTGTGCAGTGAGACTCTTAGTTCCAGTTCCAGTTTTGCTCCTGCCTGTGGTTCCAGCAACCTCCTTCTCTGTTCTTTTACTTTGGCCTTCGAAGTGAAGCTCTGTGAGGCAAGTGGCCTTGCAGGGTTTGGCATAAAGCTGAATGCTACGTGAAACACGGCTCCACCCGCAAGGACTTGGTGCTCGTTATTTTTATTTTTTACAGTTCCGAGGCTTGAACTTGGGCCTTCTGCAGGCTAGTCAGGGTCCCCACCTTCTTTTTTTCAGTAGTGTGCGATGCAGTTATACGATTACATTCACGATGGGAGTCGGTCTGTGTATATGACCGAGCTTATTATTATTTTTTTTTTTTTTTGCGGAACTGGGGTTTGAACTCAGGCCCTTGAGCTTGCCAGGGAAGTGCTTGTTCTACTGAGCCATCTCCCCAGCCCCTATTCTTTTTATTTTTAATCCTCTTCCCTCCAACCTCCCCTCTCCACTTCTTGCTCCTTTTCCTATTTGAGAAACATCTCTCTCTCCCCTATTATTTTATCCTTGATTTTGCTCTGTCAACCACTTTTGAACCCGTACTTGGCGAGCAAAGAGCAGAGAAAAGAGCTTTTCCAGAGGAAAATGCTTTTGTCCAAGAGTACATTGTCCAGCCTCCTGAAGCAGGTACTATCATGCCCATTTCATAGATGAGAAAACCGAGGTGCAGCAAGATGAACTAACTTGCCCCAGGTCACACAGTAAGTCACTGACCAAAGCAGATTTCAAACACTGTCTCACTCCAATTCCGGTGTTCTTCCTAGGACCTCCCAGCTGCCTAGAAGCTGTGACAACTCGTCCTATAAACCCTGTTTCTCTGCAGATAGGTGCTGAGGACGTGTTTGCTCTCATGTCAGCTATGTGTGAGAGAAGAGGTAGAGATTTGCAGGCAGTCAGATTTTTTTTTTGGTGGAGGGAGGCATTTCTCTTTGTGCAGAAAGAAACTGAGGGATATGGTTAACATAGATGAGCAGGCAGTCTTAGGGGCGATTTGGAGGTTCAAAAGACAATTAATGCTTCTGTCTGAAATTGTAAACAGATAGTTAAGGGCTCTGACACCACCAGCACACAGACAAAAGGCAGACGGCCACAGGGCTCCCCCAGGAAGCTGGCCGGAGACTACGCCCAGGGTGAAAAAGGAATGTTTTCCTGAAATCAGAAAGGAAAGCCATGTTTAAATCCAAGCTCTGAGTATACGACTGCATGACTGCATGGCAGTGTGTGTGTGTTGAGTGAGGAAAGGCCCTTAATTTGTACCTAGGTGTTGTGAATCTTAAGGTCTTACTTGACATCCTTTTGACCCGTTTGTAAAACAAAAGTAATAATTAGATGTGAGTCTCAAACGTGTACAGTCGTTTTAATTAAAGATGTATGTATCTTTTAAAAAAATATGTATCTTTTTATATCTCTAGCTTCTCACTCTCTCTCTCTCTCTCTCTCTCTCTCTCTCTCTGTGTGACATCACTGCCATGTCTAGTCAGAACTCTTGGCAATAAGTGACAGAGACGCATAAAAATTAATAATAATCATTACTTACTGACTCAACTAAATCCATGAGTTCAAAGATTGCAATTAGTGGCCATGCCATGCCTTGGCTCTACTTTTCTTCCTTTTTGCTTGAGGTAGGGTGGAATGTTACTAGGAATTTAACCAAGGGCCTTTACGTGGAGCTACACCCCTACCTTAAACCTTTTTTTATTTAGTTTTAAAATTTTGAGATAAGTTCTTGATAAGTACTAAATTGCTCACATTTGGCTAAAACTGAAGATCCTTCCGCCTCAGCCTCCCACAGTTTTGGGACTATTGGCATGCACCAGCACACCTGGTTTATTTTATGCTTTATTTTTGGTGGAACCGGGGATTGCACTCAGGCCCTTGAGCTTGCCAGACAAACGCTTATTCTACTGAGCCATCTCCCCAGCCCCTTATACCTGGTTTAGCTCTGCTTCCTTTTGTGGTTTTGGGGTCTGATAAACACTCTCCTCCTGGGTAAGGAGATGGTGTTCAAGAACTTCCCACACGGGGTTAGGGTTTCCTTCCAGTGTAAAAGTGTTTCCCTGTTCCGCCAAAAAAAAAAAAATGTTTCTCTCCAGAGAAAAATCACAGGGCTCCCTCTGATTGGCTCTCACTAGGTCACATGGCTATGCATTAGCCAATCATGTTTCCAGACTGGGTCATTAATTAGCCAATCATGTTTCCAGGCTGGGTTACAGGCCCATGTCTGGTTGTGGAGATGCAGGAGTTCCGTCCATCCGAGGTACCTGGACCAGTATTAAGCAGATGTTCCCTGGGGAAATGGCAGTGCTGATTCTAGGAGAAGACACACATTCACCATCTGGTAGTTCCTGTCTTTCTGTTAACTCAGCTTAAGGAGAGGCTGTCATCAGGAATAGTAATGATGGCAACATTTATTGAGCACTATGTGTGAAGCATCCCTGCAAATGCTTTGTATGTGTTACCTTGTTCACTCTCCGATCACAGCTCATATTTAGTCCTTATCTTCATCTCACTTCCTGAGAGTTTCAGGAGTTGGCTTGCGCTCATACAGAGTGGAATTAGGCAGTCATTTTCCAAATCCCACTCTCTGGGAATTATATTGAGAACTGCTGTGTCTCTCAAAATTGCTGGCTTCCTGCCAAAGAGAAAGCCCTAAGGAGACGCAGCGCTACCTCCTCAAGGGCTGACTGGTGAGGCTAAGCATTGCAGAATGGCAGATACCTTCCAGATTGTCCTGCAGAGTCATTTATGATCCCCAGAGGGCTTATCCTGGAGGAGTGCAGGACACTGAGAGGTTTGACAAGGGTGGTCTGATCCGAGGGTCACTGTGGACCCAGAAGTCAGGATTCCTAGGAGTCGCTGCTTCCCTGCCCACCAAGAGTGGTGACACAGGAGCATGCCATGGAGCCATGTGCTAGACTTGAACTTCTGTCCTAGCACTATGTCTATGTATTTGTCCTCAAATAAACTTCCTGAATGCCCATGGGCCTCAGTTTGCAATCCTTTTAATGGGCATAATAGCATCTTCCTTGGAGGGTGGTGATGTTCTCGTTTTGGTGCTGAGGATAGTGTGGAGATTGTATTGAAAAAGACCCACTTCCCAGGTGTGGTGGTGTGTGCTTGTAATTCCAGCATTTGAAAGGCTGAGGCAGGAGGATCACTACAAATTTAAGTCCACACTGAACTGCATAGTGAGACTTTATCTTAAAAAATGGGAGAGGGGCTCGGGAGATGGCTTGGTGGAATAAGTGCTTCCCTGGCAAGCACAAGGGCCTGAGTTCAATCCCCCGTTCTCCAAAAAAACAAGGTTTGGGGAAATAGCTTAGTGGAATAAGTGCTTGCCTGGCAAGTGCAAGGTCCTGAGTTTGATCCCTGGTACCACCCCTCCCCACCAAAAAAAGATCTATTAATCATCCAGTGGCTGCAGCTCCCTGGTGCACCTTCTCCTTCCCACCTTCTCCCTCTTCTTCCATTGCAGACCCTCAACCGGAGACAGGAAAGCACTCTTCTTCACCCTTTGCCCAACTTCCTGGGTTTGAATCTTTCTTAGCCTTGTCACTGAGTCCCTGGAACCCCCCTCAGGTGCACCAGGCCCCTCCCACCCAGAGCTGATGAAAACCCCTCTGTCAGTGCGTCTGGCACCTAGGTTATTTATTCTCTGCAACTGACCCGGTGACAGGACAGGGCTGGGTGGGTCGGGCGCCTGGGGCAGGGCCTGAGCCGGGCTGGGCTGCGGAGGGGCCCTCTGCACAGCTTCTCATCTGCTGAATAATTCATGACCAACAAAATGGTTGGGCCAGGCCGGCCCTCCCTCCTCCTGCCAGGCAAGGGAGAAAAGTTTCTAATTACAGATCAGCTGGCCGGGCTCCCTGGGGCCCCTGGGCGCTGCACACAGGGGGTATTTATGGGAAGAGACAGGAGGGAAGGGCTGGGTCCCAGCCGCCTTCCAGAAGGAACTTAACTCCTTTAGAAATTGTAGACTGGGCCTGCCACAGCCCCGGGAGGGGACTGGGGAGAGAAACTTAGAATCTCAAGGCCTGGAGCATAAGCCCCAAAGAGGGGTTCCAGAGAAGTGTGCAGAGCAAGGCCAGGCCGGGTGGGGCTGCTACCAAAGCTCACGGGGAGTGAGGCACAGTGGGTGTTCACATGCAGGTGTCCTGGAGAGAAGCATCAGAAGTGGAAGAAGAGGAAGAGGGGGAAGGGGAAGAGGAAGAAAAGGCTAAGGGTTTAGCTCAGTGCAAAGGCCCTGGGTTCCATTCGTGGTATGTCAAAAACAAAACTATATTGCACTAGCATAGTTTTTAGTTTTTACCTTATGCCACTTCCATGGAGGAGTGGCCCCCATGAAGATATTTTAAAAACAAGCCGCAAGGACTCCATGGCTGTGCTATGGAGGCTGAACTCTAACTCTGTGCCTCTTAGTAGCTGTGTAACTGTGGGCAGATTGCTATGCTTCCCTGAACCTGGTAGCTATTTGGACGGGCATAGTCCCTGTCTGCTGGTGACTTACAGTCCAGCAGTCGGGTTGTGCCAATCCAGGGCCTTCGCTGCATGTCCCTGTGAGCAGGTCAGGTGAACACCGCTGATCCCACAGCACTCATCTCTAGTGCAAGGGACCAGAAGCTCAGAGAGATTGGAACGGAGGAAGGATTCTCCCCTCCAACCAGCATGGATGGATCTGCAAACTAGCACGCCAAGTGAGGAACACAAGCGAGGGCACATTGTGTGAGGTCATTTCTGTGAAACTCTAGAAAATGCAGAGTAACCTGTGGTGACAGGAAGCAGATTGGGAGCTGCCTGGGAACAGAGATGGGAGGGGCAAGGGACATTGGCTACTAGGAGCCTGTGGGACCTTCCTGGGGAGACAGAAATGCTCTCCATGTGAAGGTGATGCTAGTTACATAGGTGGACCTATGGACACTTAAGGTTGTTTTTTTTTTTTTTTTTTTGCAGAACCGGAGATTGAACTCAGGTCCTTACGCTTGCCAGGGAAGTGCTTTATTCCACTGAACCATCTCCCCTGCTCTCCTATGGACACTTAAAATGGTGGGTGTATTTTCTAACATATAAATTATACCTCAGTGAGGCTGATTTTTAACAGGAAGACAGAGAAATTGTGAAATAAACTCCTAAGTCCTGTAAGCTTCTTTTATCATATGAGTGTCTAATTTCAAGCTTCTTGTGGGTAGAACTGGTGTCAGGCTCATCCTTAGTCCTAGTCCTCACCTCCCATCCCCAAGGCCCAACAAAATTCTTTTTGTGGGGAGGGGTAGAGACAGTCTCACCATGTAGCTCAGGAGACTGTCATTGAACTCACTGGCCTTGAACTTGTACTGATCCTCCTGCCTTGGCCTTCCAAGTGCTGGGATTGGGGCCAGGGAGATGGCTCAGTAGAACATGCACTTGCCTGGCAAGCACAAGGGCCTGAGTTCAATCCCCAGTTCCACAAAAAAATAAAATAAAATAAAAACAACCAAGTGCTGGGATTATAGGGGTACACCACTATGCCTGACAGCCTAGAAGAAAAAAATTTTTTTTTGTATTTTTGGAAAAGATCTATAGGGTGTTCAGGGTCTTACTACTTACAGCCTTCCAAGAGCTGGAATTATAGGCATGCTGCCATGCTCAGTCTCAATTGCTGTCTCAGAGTGCTCTAGGGGCAGGGCCAGCATGGCAGGTCTAGGGAATCGAACCACCGGCCCCGGTGCCTCTTGCAGCTTTATCCGGCTGACCTATTTTAGAAAAATTCTTTGTTTTTTTTGGCATAACTAGGGATTGAACTCAGACCCTTTTATTTGCTGGGAAAGTTCTTTTTCTTTCTTTGTCTTTTTGAGGCAGGGTCTCACTATGCAGTTCAGGCTGGCCTTAAGCTCACTTTGTAGCTCAGGCTGGTCTCGAACTCACAACAGTCCTCCTGTCTCAGCCTCCTGAGTGCTGGGATTACAGGCCTGAACCACCATGCCCAGCTGAAAGCGCTTATTCTACTGAGCCATCTTCCCAGCCCCAGAAAAATTCTTTTTTTTTTTTTTTTTTGGCGGAACTGGGAAATTGAACTCAGGCCCTTGCGCTTCTCAGGGAAGTGCTTATTCCACTGAGCCATCTCCCCGGACCCCTCAAAAAATTCTTAAACTCAGTAGTTCAGATCAATAAATATACTATGAACCCCTTCTCTGTGCTGGGCGCTAAGGTCACAGAGCAGTCAGTCCACAGGGGAAGACAGAAGAAACTGGACTAAATACAGTGTGGCCAATCTGCTGACGAGGTAAACGATTCATTCCTTACCCAGGTCCTGCACAGAACCTGGATGGCGGCAACTGCAGGTTCTGGAATCTACTGCCCTGGGTTCAAATCTCTACTCTCTCACTTGCTAGTGGTGTTTTTGTAGACAGCTGAATTAGATAGGAATATTATAGGCAGTCAGACAGGGCTAGGCCTTCAAGGAGACAAGATGGAAGACAAGGTAACCTTGCAACTTGGAAGAGACAGACACTCCTATATGGGCCACACCTCAAGACAAGGACAAAAGAAGAAACACAACTATATACTCCCTAGGGATGAGCATCAGGGATTGATATTCTTTTTTTTTTTTTTTTTTTTTTTTTTTTTTTTGTGGAACTGGGGATTTGAACTCCGGCCCTTGCACTTCCCAGGAAAGCACTTATTCCACTGAGCCATCTCTCTGGCCCAGGGACTGATATTCTAAATAGGTATCAATCACCTTGAAAGTCTAAAAGCATCACTAGCCCAAGCTCAACAGGAAGAGATTCTTGCCCGCTTGCTACATGGCTTGCTCTTCCATTTGATCCCAATTTTAATGAATTTTACCTGACTAATAGTGCTTGTAATCTCATTGGTTGACCATAGTTTTGTCCCACCTCATGCCCACCTAAGCGAGTTCCTGTGTCTTCTCCACCACCTTAGACCACCTCACCACATGGTTTTCCTCTATAAAAGTCCCTGGAAGAGACAGCTTCCCCAGGATTACCTGCTCTGGCTCCCCTCCTGTGCCTCTCTCAGACAGGAACTTTGTTCCCTCAGTATTCTGCTCATAACCTCCGTTTGTTCCTAAAATGCATTCTTTGGTTTTAGAGAACACGAACTCCATCCAGGTACCTTTCAGGTTGGGAGATCAGTTTTTCTCTGTGTCCTTTGGAGGTTTCCCTGTACCAGTGTGACTCTGGGTGATGCCCTGAACCTCCGTTTCCACCTCTGGAAATGGAGGTCACAGAGGCTCCAGCCCACAGGCAGCGGATGTTAAAGGCTCCCCATGAGCTATAGCTGTCTTGCTTGAGGAGCAGGGAGCTAGAGAGAGAGGTGAAGACAGGGAGGAGGCCTCCCAGCCTGCCTTGACTTGGAGGGGGAGGTTGTCAGGGAAGACTTCCCAGAGAGCTGTGCTCTGCACTCACAGGAGGGATTTAGCCCGTTGAAGTGGCCAGGGGGCAGGAGGGAGTGGAACAGCTTGGAGCCATCACTCAATAAATATTTGCTCAATAAATAAATTTTTAAAAAAATAGACACTATGCAAGGCCTGCCTGTAACCAGAGGAGGCCTGTTAGGGCGGCGGGGGAGTGGGGGGTTAGCCCTAGGGGCAGGTTCCATGCAGCTTGGCCTGGGCTGAGCCCACTCCACCTTGTCCCCTGATGGATCCTGGACACCCCCAGACCTGTGGGGCCTGGAGCCTACAAGAGGAGGGCGTGCGGGCTGGCGGGACAGGGTCCCCTCCTGAGAGTGGGCCAAGTCCCTACGCGGCGCCCCCGTCGTCGCCCGAGCCACAAAGGCCAGGGATCAATGGAAGGCGGGAGCGGCCGAGGGGCCTCCTCTTTGTACGGCTGTCTCAGGCCTGTTTGCGCCGCCGTCTCCGCGTCCCCATTGATCAGGCATGTGGAAAGATTCCGCTTCCCGGGCGCCCTTTGTGGCCGCGTTGCCAGGCTGCGCCCGGCGTGACCGAGCGCGGCGGGCACTGGCTCGGGCTGCGGCTGGGGTGGCAGGAGCCAGCAGGCCAGCGCGAACCTCAGACAGATGACAAATAGATGCTGAATAAATAAATGAATAAAATTAAGTATATAAGTGTGTCTCAGATATTGCAGGAGATATACTTATGCTGAAAAATTGTTTCGATGTGCACCTGACATTCAAACTTCATAGGCTTCCCCTGCATTTTATGTGGCTTCCTGGCAGGCCGGGAAGTTGGGTAGAGCTCCACGCCCAGCATTTAAGTTCCCCTAACTTAGTCACTAGAGTTTTAGCTGGTTGGGTCACATGTGCCTACTCCCTTAACTACTATTTATTTATTTTATAGCATTGGGGATTGAACCCATCCTGCCAGGCATGTGTTCTACCACTGAGCTACCCCTCCAGCCTTGAGCTTCTCTTTAGCTATTGTTACCTTTTTTTTTTTTTTTTCTTTCAGAACCAGGGATTGAACTCAGGCCCTTGCACTTGCCAGGCAAGTGCTTATTCCACTGAGCCATCTCCCCAGTCCCCGAAGTACTTATTTTGCTGAGCCATTTCCCCGCCCTGCTACTGTTACTTTTAAACGAATTTATTAAAATGTAACTTATTGCCAGACATGGTGGCACATGCCTGTAATCCCAGCACTCAAGAGGCTGAGGCAGGAGGATTGTTGTGAGTTCAAGACCAGCCTGAGCTACAAAATTAGCTTGAGGCCAGCCTGAACTGCATAGTGAGACCCTGTCTCAAAAAGACAAAATAAATAAATAAATAAAATGTAACTTGTTGCCCTCTATTTCCTTGTCCAGCGCACACAGCCATGAACTACCTTCCTTCAAGAAGATGTGGCAAGCTGGCCCCGCCCCCAGGGCATGCTGAGACAGCAATTGAGACTGGGCATGGTATGGTGGCTCAGGCCTGTAATCCCAGCTCTTGGGAGGCTGCAAACAGGCGGATTACTATGAGTCGGATCTAGTAGTGAGACCCTGAACATCCTGTAGACCCTTCCCTAAAATATAAACAAGAAGAACCTCAGACAGATGAAAGATGGATGATGATGAGGAGGAGAAAAAAGAGAAGAAGGAGGAGGAAGAGGAAGAAGAAGAGGAGGAGGAGGAGAAGAAGAAGGAGAAGAAGGAGAAGGAGAAGAAGAAGGAGGAGGAGGAGAAGAAGAAGAAAAGAAGAAGGAGAAGAAGAAGAAGGAGGAGGAGGAGGAGGAGAAGGAGGAGAAGAAGGAGAAGAAGGAGAAGGAGGAGAAGAAGGAGAAGAAGGAGGAGAAGAAAAGCCCTGTGTGGGGACATACCTGTTAATTCCTGTTACTCAGGAGGCTGAGGCAGGAAGGTTGCCAGTTAGAGGCCAGTCTGGGTGATTCAGTAAGATTTTCTTTCTTTCATTTCTTTTAAGGCACAGCCAGGGGATGGGCCTCAGCATTCCCAGGGTTCAATCCACAAAAAATAAATTTATAAAGAAAAGAATTAACTGTGAATTATTAGTATTACTTGATATGAATGCATTAACTGAACAAATAGTTTATTGATACATACTTGATATGTATTAACTGAAGAAATATTAAATTTACTTTTTTTTTTTTAATTTAAGCTGGGCTTGGTGGTGCAGGCCTGTATCCCAGCACTCAAGGCTGAGGCAGGAGGATTGTTGTGAGTTTGAGACCAGCCTGAGCTACAAAATGAGCTTAAGATCAGCCTGAACTGCATAATAAGACCCTGTCTCAAAAAAGAGAAAGTAAATAAATAAATAAAATTTACATCTTCTTGGCTGGGGAGATAGGTCAATAGAATAAGCACTTGCCTGACAAGCACAAGGGCCTGAGTTCAATCCCTGGTTCCACCAAAAAAAAAAAAAAAAAAATTACATTTTTATTGGTACCAGGGATTGAACTCGGGCCCTTGCACTTGCCAGGGAAGCGCTTATTCTACTGAGCCATCTCCCTGGCCCCTACATCTTTTAAATGTAGTTCTTCATGCACTTTTACCTATGGAGACCTCACCTCAGAATATTTTCTTGGGACCCTTGGCAGTACAGTACTCTCCTATAGTAGCAGCCACTTTCCTGATTCCTGTCACTATTTTAACTACTACTCCTCTTTCTCTCTCCTTTTTTATTTTTATTTATTTATTTATTTATTTTAGGAATCAGGGATTGAACTCAGGCCCTTGCACTTGCCAAGGAAGTGCTTATTCCACTGAGCCATCTCCCCAGCCCCTTCCTCTTTTCTTCTTCATGGTACTAGGGCCTATATCCAGGGCTTCCACACTGCTTTTTTTTTCTTCAATACCAGGGATTGAACTCAGGACCCCATGCTTGTCGGGCAGCCCCTTATTCTACTGAGTTATCTCCCTGGCAAGGGCCTCCACACTGAATTACATCCTCAACCCTTTTTTTATTTCGATGTAGGGTCTTGTTAAGTTGTTAAACTGTCCCAGCTGGATTGGAACTTGTGACTCTCCTACCCCAGCCTTCCACAGTATTGGAACGACAGGCACGCACCACGATATCAAGTTCACTGTAGCTATGCTTGCATTTCATATAAATGGAATCACATAGTATGTATTCTAAGGGCCGGCGAGGTAGCTCAGCCAACTAAGTGCCTGCTTAACCAAGTGCAGGGACCAGGGTTTGATCCCCAGCACCACATGCCTTGACAGCCCCGTCCCTGAAAAAGCTGAGTCAGAGATGGAGCCTGGCTTGATACCGTACCCCTTAATCCCAGCACTGAGGAGTCTGAAAATAGGAGGATCACTACAAGTCCAATATGCATAGTGAGACCCTGTACAAGTGTGTATATATTCTATCGAGTCCAGCACTTTCTGCTCAACATTGTGTCTTCAGTCTTTGCCCATGCTGTGGCTAGATCAGCCGTGGGTTGGTTCTTGCTGTTGGCTGAGGGGTATCTCATAACACAGCATAATATTTATTTAGAGAAAGGATCTCACTATAAAATTTAGGCTGGCCTTGAACTTACAGCGATCTTCTTGCCTCAGCCTCCCAAGTGTTGAGTAGTACTATTTGTTCACCCATTCTTGGTGATGGATATGTTAGCTGTTTCCAGTCATTATCTGCTATAAATAAAGCTGCAATGACCATATTTGCAATAGTCACCATATAAATTTAAATATATTTGGGCTGGGGGAATAGCTCAGTGGAATAAGTGCTTCCCTGGCAAGCACAAGGGCTTGAGTTCAATCCCCAGTTCCACCAAAATAAAATAAATTTAAATATATTTATTTATTTTTAATTTTTAATTTTTTTTTTTTTTTTTTTTTTTTTTTTTTTTTTTTTTTTTTTTTTTTTTGTCTTTTTGAGACGGTCTCACTATGCAGTTCAGGCTGGCCTTAAACTCACTTTGTAGCTCAGGCTGGTCTCGAACTCACAACAATCCTCCTGCCTCAGCCTCCCAAGTGCTGGGATTATAGGCATGCGCCACCACGCCCGGCAATTTAAATATATTTAATATAAGCATAATAAATATAGTTAGCATCTGCAATACTATTTGTAGATTTATACTTTTTTGGGTTTTTTTTTGTAGAATCGGGGATTAAACTCAGGTGCTTATGCTTGCCAGGGAAGCACTTATTCCATTGAGCCATTTGCCTGGCCCCCAGATTCATAGATTTGACGTGCTACTTTCATTTATTTTTTTTCTCCTGCATATTACAAGCATTAAGCCAGGCACACACTGTAATCCTAGCCCCGGGGAGGCTGAGGCAGAAGGATCACCTTGACTTCAAGGCCAGGCCGGGCTACAAAGTGAGTCCAAGGCCAGCCTGAACCATGGAGTGAAACACTATCTCAAAGAGACCAAAGAAATTTTGCAGCTTACAATCATACATGCATATCTTTGTGTGAACCAAGCTTGTCTTTCGCACCATGGATGGTCATATAACAAAGAGTAGAGATTAACAGACGGGGCTGAGGAAGCAGCTCCGGGCAGAGCACTTGCCTAGCATGCACAAGGCCCTGGGTTCCACACGCATGCATGCATGCTGGCTCAGAGCTGGCACACAGTGGCTTTTCCCCATGCGAACTGCCGTCAATGTGCTTGGCACAGAGGTAGTCTGTGGCGTCAGGTGCCTTTCTCATCCCCTCATTTCCTCCTCTGAGGTAGATACTGTTTTTGTTCCTGTTTTGTGGTCCTGGGGTTTGACAGGCACTGCTCTTAACTCACTTTCAGAGGAGGAATCGGCCTCTGGGAGGCAGTCACTTGCTAAGCTGGCACAGTCAGGGGGCTCAGAGGGCCCGGCGTGGATTCCACAGCCAGGAACCAGGCGGGACCTGAGCTTCCTACCTGGAGATGACAGTGGGTCAGAAGGAGGACCCCGTACCTGCTCTTTCCTGCCTCGGGGTCCTCCTTGGAGCCCAATGCTAGAGCCAGAAGCTTTTTCAAGGGAGGGCGGGAGGTGCTGGGCTGGCCCTCAACCCAGGTGGAAGGACAGGCTTGGCGAGTCTGAGGGCGGAGTGGGGACAGAAGAAGCAGGAAGCAGAGGAGCCTCAGCCTCCTCCAGCCACAGTGCTGGGCAGGCAAGGCATCACTACCTGCCATCTGAAGGGCACTGGGAACTGCTGATCTCAGGTGATTAGCATAACAATCCCCGATCCCGCGTCCTCGCTCCCAAAGCTGGGTCTGCACAATCCCATCCCGAGCCAGCTCTTTCTTTAGCTGGCTAATTAGGGAGGGGTGTGGGGGAGGGGGGACAACCTTCTTAAAGAGCCCCTGCACCCTGGGCCGGGAAAGCAGGAGACAGCTCCACTGACAGTCCCTTAGGCCCTGACACAGTGTGGCTGTCAGCCAGGGCCCCACCCAGGCTGGAGCAAAGCATCGCCCCTCACCCGAAAGTTCAGTGGGCTTCCTGTTTACACTGCTTCAGGCTCTGGAGGGCACAACTGTGAATATGTATGTGCTGTGTACACTTGTTCTCCTGGGCCACCAGGCACAGGGGAGGTGCTCAGATAGAGCAAGCGCTCTCTCTCTCACACACACACTCTTTGAGATAAGGTCTCACAAATTGTCCAGATTGGCTTTTATCTCTTGGCTCAAGCAATCCTCTTGCCTCAGCAAGAACTGGAACTATAGACACATGTCCCTGCACCAGGCTTACAAATACATAGAGGATTTGGGTGGGTTTTTTTTTTCTTTTTCTTTTTTGAGAGTTTTACTATGTAGTTCAAGCTGGTCTCAAACTTGCATTGAAGGCTGGGGAGATAGCTCAGTAGAATAAGTGCTTGCCTGGCAAGCACAAGGTCCTGAGTTCAATCCCCAGCACTGACAAAAAAAACTAAAAGTCTTAAAACTTGCAGTAATCCTCCTGAGTACTGGGATTACAAGTGTGTACCACCATGCTGGGCAGTTTCAAATACATACATATATATATATATATATATATATATTTTTTTTTTTTTTTTTTTTTTTTTTTTTTTTTTTTTTTTTTTTTAGAACTGGGGATTGAACTGAGGCCCTTGCCCTTGCCCTTGCAATTGCCAGGGAAGTGCTTATCCCACTGAGCCATCACCCTGGCCCCTCAAACACATATAAAGTTTAAAGTAGGTAACTAGGGCTGGGCGTGGTGGCTCACACCTATAATCCCAGCAGCAAGGAGGATCCTTACAAGTTCAAGACCAACTTGGGCTACAAAATGAGCTTAAGGCCAATTTGAACTACATAGTTAGTTACTTTCAGCTTTTTTTTTTGGCAGAACCAGGGATTGAACTCAGGCCCTTGTGCTTGCCAGTGAAGCACTTATTTCACTGAGCCATCTCCCTGGCCCCTTTTTATCACTGGTGGTACTTTCAGCTTTTTTTTTAAGAATCTACTAACAATTTCTTTTTTTTTTTTCTTGGCAGAACTGGGTGTTGAACTCAGGCCCTTGGGCTTGCCAGGGAAGCACTTATTCTACTGAGCCATCTCCTCTGCCCTTGAACTACATAGTTAGACCCTGTCCCAAAAAGACAAAAGAAAAAGGTATGAGGAGATGGCTCAGTAGAATAAGTGCTTCCCTGATAAGTGCAAGGGTCTGAGTTCAATCCCTAGTTCTGCCAAAAAAAAAAAGAAAAAAGAGAAAACAAGAAAGAAAGTAGGGGGCTGGGGAGACAGCTCAGCAGAATAAGTACCTACCAAGTGCAAGGCCCTGAGTTTGATCACTGGTAGCCCCTCCCCCCCAAAATATAAAAGCTAAGTGGCTGGACATGATGGCATATGCTTATAATCCCAGCACTCAGGAAACTGATGCAGGAGAATCTCCAAGAGAGATGGGAGCCAGCCTGAGCTACAGTGTAAATCCAAGGCCAGCCTGTGCTACATAGTAATACTCTGTCTTAAAACACCAAAACTTAATTAATAAAATAGGTAACTGAGAGCTTGGGATGGAGCTCCTCCATGGGAGAGCACTTGCATGGGAGAGCACTTGCCTACTGTATGTGAGGCCTTGAGTCCATTCCCAGTACTTCAACCAACAAAGACAAAAAACAAAACTGAATCACAGAGCTGATGGCCCAGAACCCAGACCTCGGCCTACTGATGTAAAGAGGACCCAGGCTGGCTGCTAATGAAATGCCCTGAGCCAGCGTCACCTCTGCAGGCTCTCCAAGATCTCAAGATCTTCCTTCCTCTTTCCTTAAGGCTCTCCCATTTCTCTTCACCGCTTTATCTTCCAGGCTTCGGAAGTCAAGGAGGACCCATGTGTTGGAGTGGGAAGAACACAACCCCTGCCCTAAGCTAAGGCTGGGTTCAAATGATAACTCTAGGGGCCAGGGAGATAGCTCAGTAGAATAAGCACTTGCCTGGCAAGTGCAAGGGCCTGAGTTCAATCCCTGGTTCCACCTTAAAAAAAAAAAAAAAAAAAAAAAAAGTTTTTACAAACATTTGGTAAAGTGCCACAGCTGTGGGTGCATAGTTAAGAGGCAGAACGGTTTTGCCTTGCATCTACGGCCATACCACCCTGAATGCGCCCGATCTCACCTGATCTCGGAAGCTAAACAGGGTCGGGCCTGGTTAGTACTTGGATGGGAGAACTTTGCCTTGCATGCTCAGGGCCCTGGATTCAATCCCCCAGCACTACAAAAACAAGGGCTGGCCTGATAGCTCAGTGGACTAAAGCACCTGCGTAGGCAAGTGCAGCGGCCCAAGAGTTTGATCCCCAGCCATTGAGACCGGGCTTGGTGGCACACGCCTGTAATCCCAGCTCTTGGGAGGCTGAATGCAGGAGGATCACTGAGTCCAATCTAGTAGTAAGACCCTGAAAACCCTGCCCTAAATTTTATTTTATTTTTTTATTTTTTTTTGTCTTTTTGAGACAGGGTCTCACTATGCAGTTCAGTCTGGCCTTAAGCTCACTTTGTAGCTCAGGCTGGTCTCGAACTCACAACAATCCTCCTGCCTCAGCCTCCCGAGTGCTGGGATTACAGGCATGCGCCACCATGCCCGGCTTCTGCCCTAAATTTTAAAAAACAAAAACAAACAGAAGTGCCACAGCCAAAGAACTACCACATGGTTGAAGCCCAATAAATACAAGTGCTCAGTATATGTCAGCCTCTGCTAAAGGCTTATGTTTTCTGTCAATCTTCCTAAAGTCTTTGTAGGTTGAGTCCCTTTTTTTAAAATTGGGTCCAGGCAGGCCTTGAACTTGTGATCCTCCTGCTCAGCTCTCTGAGTAGCTGGAATTACAGGTGTGCATCGTGGTACCTGGCTCGGTTCTGTATTTTTAGGAAAAAAGACAATGAAATCAGGGAGGCAAAGTGACTTGCTCAAGGCCACACAGTGGAAACTTTCAAAGGAAGGCAAAAGCCCAGCCAGTCCTAAAAATCAAGGGCTTGGTTCTGGGGCTGGGAGGAACGAAGAGTTAGTGGTGGACATGGCCACCATCCCCTTCCCACTCAGCCAGCAGAGCACAGGGTAGGACCCGGATGTTGTCCTGCATTCCTGAAGTCTGGCAGCCCTGAGGTGAGTGCAGAGTGCCTTACAGGCAAAGAAAGTGGATGACTAGGACTCAGGTGGAGAAGTCTTCTTCTTCCATACAGGTGATATGCAGGGTAACATGGGGGGGGGGGGGAAGCAGGGCAAGAGCAGGTGCAAAGGCCCTGGGGCAGGATCCAGCTTGGAAGTGGAGGGCAGCCAGTGTGGCTGGAGCCCAGGAAGAGAAGGTGGAACCCTGGGGTTCCTGAGAGTGATAAAGACCTCCTCAGCTGCCCCTCCTGGTCTTCCTCTCCTTCCTTCCTTCCTGCCCCTTCCCTGTCTTCCTCTCCTTCCTTCCTTCTGTCCTCGCTGCCTTCTTCTCTTTCTCCCTTCTGTCCCTCTTCCTCCTCCCTCCCAGGCCTCCAGTTTCCCAGGCAGGGCT
>PVKA01043396.1:0-16776 GCA_004027165.1 Ctenomys sociabilis | reverse complement strand
AAGGATCAAGACTGAGGACAGCAGACAAGTGTAGCCCTGTCACCCTGATGGTCACAGTCGGAGCAAAAGGCCAGGTGGAGCTGCGCATGACGGGACCTTCAGTGCTAATACTGAGGTCTTAAATATCACTTATTAGGAAAGTTGAAAGTGAGTAGGGGATGTGTGACAGTTGATAAGACAAGTGTAGAGGAAAGTTACTTTCCAGAGCATAATTTTGATATTCATGAAACCTGCTTGCACAACAAGAAAATCACCAAATCTCTCAGAAATACCCTTGTTATTAAGTGATGTGTACATGTATTAAATTCCTCAGAGTTACACATTTTTAAATCATTAAGATGGTAACTTTGTGTTAAAAAAATTGAGGGAAAACCAGTTGGCCATAATGTATGTTGATTTATAGATTCTTTCATTGATGAATATGTCTATCATATTAATATGATATTCTGCTTTATTTTAAGGAGAAAATAAATAAAAGCAAATAAGAACAAAGACAACAATCAAGCAACATAAAGCAGTAAAAATGAAACAGAATTTCAAAACAAGAATGCAACGTTCTTGGCTAGTGTCATTTTAGAAATCAGAAAATAAAAGTCTTGTGACTTTGTTTCTTATTAAAGATATTGGTGATTCTGACAAAAATTTTACTACAGTTGAATTTACAGATGTTATTTTTTAAACCTTAAATAATAACATGATAAGTTACAGGATAGTATTGGTTAAATTTAGGGAAAAGGTGAAGGTATACATAGGTGCTCTTGGTTTAGATTGAACTTTTCCAAATCAGAGAGCTGTTTCACTTTCATAACAGGTAGAAAAGGCCTCATGCACAGAAAAAAAGGTCATGTCATTCATAGTTAATTCAAATTCAAAATTTATTGTGCTCCCTTTTATGTTCTTAGAAAATTGCTAGGGACAAATGCTTCAGCAACTTCACTATGTTTCAGCTCTTTCAAGTAATTTAATAATTGGCAAAGACATGTTGAAATATTTTTAGGTCTATACTGAAGTATTCCAATATCAGTTTTACCATAACTCTTCAGATTTTCATATCTTAATTGCAAATATGAAAACATGGCTTTTTCTTATTCTACGTATTGGATAACTACTTCTTACATCAATTTCTCATGAAATATTTATTTTATAAAAAAAATCTAAAGGAGTTAACACAGGATTGCTTAAATGGGGAACAAAAAAATTGTTAAATACAGGCCGGCCAGACAGCTCAGTATATTAAAGGGCTTGTCTAGGCAGACTCATGGCTGGGGGTTTGACTCCAGGCCAGTGGTGCTGTCCCCACCCTTTTTGAGACAGCTAGTGAGACTGGGTGTGGTGGTGAGTGCCTGTAATCCCCACACTTGGGAAGCTGAAAAACAGGAAGGATCATTACAAGTGTGATATGTGCAGTGAGATCTTGTAGACCCTGTACTAAATACATGAAGAAAAAAAAAAAAAGAATTAAAAAAAAAGGAAAGTGCTAAATAGATAAGCATAACCCAATATTTTTAAGAAAAAGTTTCCCTATTTTGGCTAAAATCTTCAAATACTGCAAATGTATGGTTGTTTATCTTTTTTTAAATCAATTATTATTTTTTATTTATGGTACCACTATTGAACTCAGGACCCTGTGCTTGCCAGATAGGTGCTTATTTTACAGAGCTATCTCCCCAGTCCTGGTTGTGTATCTTTTTAAAGATTTTACTTAATAGCTTACAATGTCCAAGAAGAGAAAAAGTTCTGAAGTTGCACAGATGACAATGGTTATGCAGAAATGAATGAAGCTAATGGCAGTGCATTTAAAGTATAGGATATATTTTAGATAATATTCCTTTTTCCACATTTAAAAATCAAGCTTAATGTTTCAAAATTAAGCTTTTATTGTATAGCATTGGTCACATGGCATGCTAAGGGTGTCAGTCACTAATTATTCTGTCTTTACTTATCATTTAGCACATATTTCAACACAGTATGTGGTCAGTGTAAAGGAAGTTATGTTGGCTAGAATTATTTCAAATTTTCCAAACAAATTGCTTATGAATTATTTCACACTATTGAAATATGCTTTCACTTGGAATTTCAGAATTTCAGTTACATCCCTTTCAATTTCTTTGCTTCCCTCTTTAAGTTACACGAGATATCAGTTTTGCCTTTCCTTCTCCCTGTGTTCCACAAAGGGACACAGTTTCATCCTCTGCCATAGGCTGCTCTCGCCTTTTCTTTGTTTTATGTTCTGCCTATTTTTCCCCAGGGACCCTCTTTTCCTTCTGGCATCCAGCTTCTCAACTCTTTGCATTTATGTTTTCCTTGTCCCAGTTTTTGTTAGCTCTGTTTATCTTGCTTTTTCTAAAATATATTGCTACCCCTAGTCACTGTTTTGATTTGTAGAAATAACTGGCTTCCTTGTTATGCTTTCCTGCCACTAAAGACGGGAAATTGGGACTAGCAGAGGATAGTTTCAAAGAGAAAGATGACAGTCAACGAACTTCTTGGAATCATTTTCCAATTTAATCTTTGATTTCACTGGATTTGTTCATTCTATCTGGTGTGTCACATTTACTTGTCATAGTTTATGTATTTTCAGACCTATGCACTCCATTCTCATTAATCTTTATGTGGTCCATTAAGTATTACCTAGTCCTCTTTACCAGAAGTGTTGTCCTGCGTTAAGAGGCAGTGCATCTGAGTCAGACCTCTTGGGGTAAAATTCCAGCTCTAATATATTTCGATTGGAAGAACTTGGTTCATTACTTAATTCTCAATTCACTTTTTGTTTGTTTGTTTGGAGTAGCTGGGGATTGAACTCAGGCCTTTGCACTTGCCAGGGAAGTGCTTATTCCACTGAGCCATTTCCCTAGCCCATAATTCTCAATTCTTAATTACATTATCTGCTAAGTATAGAAATGATACCTGTGAGTCTTTTGCAAAGTAATCAGATGTTGATTATATGTAATAATAATCAGAGCCTTAGTATATGGCGTGGAAGTGTAAAAGTCACTGTAAAATGTTAATTGTTCTTTATATTATGATTGTTCTTTTGATGATTATATGTGATGTGATGGTTTGGAAGCACATCTCAAAATTCATAATACAGGTGCACTTGAAAGAAAATTTTATAAATATTGCTTATTGAACTTTTCAGCTATTAAGCAAACCAAATTTCTGAAAACCATAATTTTAACAGTTATGTATATTCATTTAAAAAAATTTTGAAACTAGTAAAAATACAAAACAGCTAAAAATAATTTAAAAATAAAGCTCATGTTCTTTGAAAAAAGCAAGAAATTTTCACATTTTTAAGAATATATGTGAGAAATGTTATAAACTATAAAATGCATTTTAAATATGGCATCCTTTCGATAGTAAATTAAAATGAAATATGCAATAGATAAAGGATATTTATTACTACATATGAATTTGTAAAATGTATGTCAAGTTTGTGAAAAAATTAGAAAAACGATGTTAGAGAAATTTGAATGCCAGACGATTATTCATAAAGAAATTTATGCAAATGGTACACCAGTGACAGTGTATTAGACCCATTACCAAAAAAGCTGATTGATTTTTCCACTTACAATGATGTAGGAATTGTGACAACTGAAGATCAACTTCGAGTTATTGCGATGTAGCCAATATGACTTCAGAGAATAGTAGACTGTCTAAATAATGAGCAACTTGTTTTTCCCTAGAGGCTAAAAATTTCTTTTCCTGTCCATTTCAGTATATCTTCAGAATCATCTTTGCAAATGAACCAAGACTCACACCTGATGGGCAAAGTGTGGCTTACCAGGCCTTTACCTGTGTTGGGTGTTGCAACAGCCATATAGTCACCTCCGTAATCCACGGTCTCCTGCTAATCCATATGGTTTGTGATGCACCATTCAGAAGGTGGGCATCTATGTATATGTATGTGTATATGTACCCACAAACCTTGGATACATCGACCTTTCAGTTTTTCAGTATTCCCCCAAATTTATATTTCTTTCACTTCTGTTTTCATTGTTGGTCTTTGTTACCATATACGGCATGCACATCTTTATAGTGTAATACTAGCAGATATACAAATGATTGTCTATGTCTGATTGTCTGGTATTGTGGACATATATTCTCATTTATCCAGCATGTCTAACATTTATTTTTATTGCTGATTACTCTCGCAGATTCTTTCTTTCACATAACAGGTAAAAGATGCTGTGAGTGCTGTCAATCGCATTAGCTCCCCTGAAGTTCGAGAGAATTTGATTTTGCAAATGATGTATTCCAAATTATAAGCAACCCATTACATTCTCCTTTTTAATTTTCCAATCTGAGCTAAATTATAGAGAGATGATCAGCACCAGAGTTCACCCCAGTGAGCATATTGAAAAATCTATGGATTTCTTATGCTGAAAATATTTTATTTTAAATAGTTCAATTATAGAAAAGTAGACACATTATGAAGCTGCAGTTCTGTGTATGTCATAGTATGAACACATGTTAGCACTTTTTGAATAATTACATGTGAGTTAATACTGGGCTACATATACTCTCAGGTTGTTTGAGCCTACTACCTATGTAACAATGAAGCATGCAATGATAGATTAAATACTTGCTTAGCTTCATTTAATCAGAACATATTAGAATCATGATTTGACCCTTAAACAGTATCACTCTGATGCACCTTCTCTTAACTAATATGGATGCCACCTCACTAATGCTCTTAAATGCTTCAAATTTTCTGCTAAATCCACAAAATGAAAACAAGGATTGTCTTTCTAACATTTTTTCTTAGCACAAAGTGTTGATTATCTTCAGGACAGTCACAATGGAATGTCTAGGAATGCTTCTGTTCAATTATATTATGTTCAATTTCCCCAAACTTATCATTTCTAACATTCATAATTTAGCAGTTTCATTTCATTCATTTATAAATCATATACAAATATAAATTATCATTGTTAGTCCATTGGTAACACAAGACAATGGCTTTTTCATGTGTCACCCAAATTTTTAAACTTAAAAAAATAATTTTCTAAGGGGCCAGAGACATAGCTCAGCAGCACAAGCACCTGCCTGGCAAGTGCAAGGTCCTGAGCTCCATAGCCAGTACCAAATAGTGGTCCTCATCCTCATCCTCATCGCCATCATCGTCATGGTCAACCTCATCTACATGTATGTATGCGTTTATATTTTATTGATTACATATTTGCATTTCCTACAAGTTTATAATACACACTTGTATATGTCCTCTTATGCTTTGTGCCTGGACATTCCCCCTAAATCTTCTGGATTCAAGGATTTTCAGTGGTAGCTGAATCTAGAGTGTGTGATTGAGTTGTGGAGTATTAATGGGATTGAGGGTCCTGAGATTAAGGTGGGTGATTGCTAGTTAAGTCCACTGATTTGATTAGCACTGTTCTAATTCCTGGCAGACTGGTTACTATCTAAGGAACAGAAAGACTCTTTCCCTCCTTCAACTCCTCTATTTCTTCTATGTCTTTCTCTGTCTGTATTTGTCTGTCTGTCTATCTTTCTGTGTCTCTTCTCTCTCTCCTCTCTCTTTCTCTCTCTCTGTCTCTCTGTGTCTCTGTCTGTCTGTCTCTCTCTCTTTTATCTCTCTCTCTCCAGTCTCTGTCTCTGTGTGTGTGTTTGTCTGTCTCTCTGTGTCTGTCTCTGTCCCTCTCTGTCTGTCTGTCTCTCTCTGTCTCCCTTTTTCCTCCCTCTTTCCTCCATTTTTCCCTGCCTCTTCCTCCTTTGGCTCATGTTAGATTTACTGTCTTCCACCACCAAGAACCACTACTCTCTTCCATGAGACACTTTGCCTTGGATTCAACTGATTATGGACTTAAACCTCTACAGACTGTGCACTAAATAAACCTTTATCCCTTTATCTTTCTGTGTCAGTTATTTTGTCTCAGCAATGAGAAAAGTGAGACCTGTACAAAACACTTATATAAGGACATTTTCTCCTGCTTCATATGTTCTAAGTATTTCTGTCCATTTCCTGGTTATCTGAACTTCATATGTGAAAGTAATTTTGTCCATCATCATGAGTATATTTGGATATATAGAGATGTAGATTTCAATTTAACTTTGTTTTGTCAACATTGCTAACCAATTTACTTATCAAAAAGTTTTGAAAACATTGATGTATTCTTCCTGCTCCATGAATTACTTTCACTACAAGCAAGATTTCATATACATTTGGCTCTCTTTTGGGGCTGGCTTGGTGGCATGAAACAAGTCCTAGGGATTGAATCTGGGTCTTTGCGCTTATCAGGGAGGCGCTTTGACCATCAAGCTATCTCCCCGGCCCAGACAATGTATTTGTTAATTAGGCATTTTAACTATTCCATGTGTGCATATACTTAGACAACACATTCAACATCCTACCTGTCACTTCAAGAAACATTGCTTTCAGAAAAAGAAAGACAGAGAAGATATGTGTATAAATAGATATTATAACTGATTTTTAAAATACTACTTCTTCAAAAATAAACACAGCACACTTTACAGTGATTAGTATCATTATACTGGTACTGTAAATTTTGTTACAGATTTATAAATCAATTCTTTGACTTATTTCTGGAAATATTTTTTGTATGAGTGAAAATAAGGTTTTTTTCATTAACTCTTATTGGTATTTAGAAATACAATTGAGATTTTTATACTATTATTATCCAATGAGTTTGCAAAATTCCTTCATACATACTGATCATTTTATCTATAGATTTTTAAAATATTTCACATATATCCATATAATTCATGCTATTAACTTTTCTTTGATAAGGCCTATGTTTTTCTTTTATTATATTGGTTTAGTTCTATAGAGCAAGGTTAAGTAGGAAAATATATTTGAGATCAAGATGTTATTTTGATCTCACAAAACTTTTGAAGTATCTTCAGGTAATATAATCTACACTGTAGTGTTTGTTGGTCTTTATGATAGGACTTTTTTCTATTGTTAGATGATAAATTTTAAAATGATATATGATGATTTTTTATAAAATAACATTTTTTATACTAAAAACACAATTTTTCTTTTTATTTAACATCTTTCTCTTCTGTTAACATAATGAATCACAGGTGCTAGAGAGACAGCTCACTGGTAAAGCACCTGCCTGGCAAGCACAAGGACCCAAGTTCAATTATCAGTAATGCATGCCTTACTGACCACAAAACAGGGCGTAGTGGCACAGGCCTGCAATCCCAGTGCTGAAATTTTGAGTCTGAGCTGGGTAGTGAGATCCTGTGACAAACATAAGTATAAAATATATATATATATATATATATATATATATATATATATATATATATATAATAAATATATATTATATAATCTATATGCATTATATTATTTATAATATATTTATGTATATTATAAATATTTTATATATAAAATATGTATCACACATTGACATATGAATGTTAAATCCACCCTGCATTTGTGCAGCAAATGTGAGCTTGTCACTGTGATGAGTAGTCTCAGTGATGGCTCCGATTGGCTGCAATCTGAGAGAGTCTAGATGGCCCCTGAACTGTGGCCTGAGGAGCACATCTGGTCCTGGCTCTCCTCCTCGTCATGCTTTTCCTTAACGCGGTTCCAGGCTCTGGTGAGTGAGGCAGCTTCCTGCTTTAGGGCTGTGTTCTTGTGACTCTTCCAGTTCTAAGACAGTTAATCATATGCTGAAACCTCTGAAATCAGGAGTCAAAAACAGGCCTCTAAGTGACCTGTATCAGCTACTTTGTTGCAGAAATGGAATGCTGATTAAATAACCAAAATATACATTGCTTTTGGAATTCGTTTTTGTCAATATCTTATTCAGTCTAGAAATTTTGTATCTTTCATCTTACTTACTTTTAGTACAAATATGGTTATAACAGTCCTCTTATTCTTTTGATGCTACGATGACACCCTTGCTTTTACTATTGGTACTAATAAGTTGCTCTCCATATTACTTATACAGGAAAGGAGAATTAAAATTTGTTTTTGGTTCAATCGATCTGTTTTCCTGGCTTTCATATTAATATTTGTTAATCTTTCCAAAGGAACAGCCTTTGATTTAATTGTCTCTAGGGTATATTTTTGTTTTATTATTTACTTGTTATTTTATTTAAAATGTTTTCTTAACTTTTTGCAAAATGCTTGCATCATTGATTTTATTCTTCTTATACAATATGCATTAAGCTCTCACAGTATTTTCCCATACAAAGATTAAGTGAATTTCACATTCTTGGGTTAGGTTTCTTTTACTCTTCTGAGGAATACATTTGCTAATTTCTGTGGTTCCTCTAAAACATGTTTTACACTTAACAGCATTGTTAATTATGGAACATTTCATAAATATTTAAAGTCAAGGTGTTGTACATAACCATCAGTTTAATTCTACAATAAAAAGAGTATACAATTATTACATTTTAATCTTAACACAACTGAAGTTCTCTAGATAACATCTTTTATATTCAGCATAACATTTCCCTCAGTGCTCTGCATGAGACGAAGGCATGTGCTGCTGCTGTCACGTCCACACTAAGTGCTGGAGCTCGATACCTTCCTGCTTGCCAATCTGAACAGCATTCAGATTTGCTGCAACCTCCCTGAATTTTACCTGTTTTTATACTGTTTTAACATCTGCTTCCTTCAAATCTTTCAAGGTTTATAAATAACTTTTGGCCTGCACCCGCTGTACGCCTCCAGACCCAGCCTAAGCTAGGCATGTGAGTGAGAACTTCCACAGTGCGCTCAGGACCCTTCCAGACTCAGCCCAAGCCCAGGCCCAGCGAGTGTGGGGAAAGCTTCTCACTCCTCTGTGCTTGCTGCACCCCTCTGGACCCAGCCCAAGCCCAGGCCCAGCAAACATGAGGGAAAGCTTCCAAACTACCCTTTGCCTACCGTATCCCTCTAGACCCAGCCCAGGCACACTTGTTAGTGAGTCCTTCTCTCTGGCTCTCTGGTTCCCTCCAGACCCAGCCCAGGCCTGGCTTATGGGCCTGGAGTGAAACAGTGCAGCTGAAGTCCCTGCAGAGAGAGTAGGGGTAAGAATCACTCAGCTAATCCAGAAGCAGAACATCTTGCCAGAGGGACACAACAGGTTCACTTCCAACAGCTGCATTAGGAGGAACCTGAGCCCAGCAGTCAAACCCAAGCCAGGCACAACTTGAGGAATTCAAACTTCATAGATCTGCACCCGAATTCCAGTAGCGACTAAGGTTATAATTGCACCAAAACTCTACATCCAAGGTCAGAGGACAATGCTATACAAAATGACAAAGAGAGAGGAGCAAAATGCAATCTCTGGTCCCAAGCCCACCCAGAACAAGTGCAGATGACACCAGCACAGGAGAAATTGGAAATCATACAGCAGAAATGTCTGAATTAATAGTGCCTCAGTAAAGAAGCAACTGCAGAAAGGTATAGAGGAACTCAGATCAGAAATAACCTCTGAAATAAAAGAAGAAATCTTGAATTAATAGCATCTGGAGTAAAGAATCAAATTCAGAAGCATATATCTTAGAGAAATAATCTCTAAGATAAAAAGGAAAGGATAACTATAATGAAAGAATAACTGCTTCTCAAGAAGATACTGATAAAAACTAGATTATAAATAACTGTAGCAGCTGTGCTATGTGCGTACAATACTGCTCTATATCCGTGGCAGATAGATTCATCATGAAATGTCCATCTTTATCTCTAGTCATGCTTGCACGTTTCAAGAACACTTTTGTCATCTTATTTTAGGATAATGAAACCAATTTCCTAGATTAATAATTTACATATACCCTTTATATATTTTTCCTACAACATATTGATTTTGAAGAAGTACATTTATGAGGTATGTATGAATATTTCCTTTAATTGGTACATTTATTATGACCATCATTTTCACAATGTGAAATAGTCCAAGACTGTTTTACTTGTATTGCATTCTTTTTCTCACACTATATTTAACTATACACATATAAACTGCAAGACATTCATGCCTTTATTTCATAAAAACTACTTAAATTATGCTTCTTTCTTATAGTACATGGACTCCTTTCCTTTGCCCTTGATGGACATTTTGTGTAACTTTTCTCCTGCTTGAAGGACATTCCTTTTAACTCATTACAAGAAGATACAGTGGAGCCAAGTTTCCTTTTTTTAACATTCTGAAGAGCAGTCCTAGTTGTCTTTATGTTGAAAAACACCTTCATGGAGTCTCCCCTACTGGATTCTCTCTCTCTCTCTCTCTCTCTCTCTCTCTCTCTCTCTCTCTCTCTCTCATGTTCATTAGGAAGATGAGACTTCCCTAGTTTTTTATTTTATTTTTCTTTGTTTTTTTATTATTATTTTTAAAGAATGCAAAATAGTGATAGAGGAAAACAGCATTATACACTATACAATTATTTTCCCATTCTTTGAAGGTATCTTCGACTGATGTCACAGATTCTAATCTTTGTGGAGAAAAGCAATCTGGCTTTTAGGAGCTTACCTGCACTTACAACAAGGCTTTTGTGTGTTGAGAGTCCTTCTGGGCTGGAAAATCATTTGGCTGTGTTCCCCTGGTGGACATGCACATCACACAGAACATCTACATTAGGAAACGAACACATCTTACAGACATAGGGTAGGTAAAGAGTTCATGAACAAAAAACCCAGCAGCATGGGAAAACTTCAAAGCATCAACAACTGGTAACTCATCTTTTCTTAAAGTGTCTGCACACCATAAAAACATCACCAACACACTAAAAAGAAAAACCATCAATTGGGAAAAAATCATAGCTGACTGTCCCTCTGACAAAGAACTTCTATTTAAAACACATAAAAATTTTAAAAAATTAGACACCCAAAATTCATAGTCCCAGTACAATAACGGGCATCTGGGTGAACACATATCATAGATTAAAAACAAAAACAAATGGGAACTAAATGCATTAAAAGTGTTCCACAAATTTGTTGTTCAACAAATGCAAATTAAAACAACACTGAATTTCCATCTTACCCCAGAAAAAAAATGGCTCTCATCAAGAAGGCAAGCAATAGCAAATGCCGGAGGGGCTGTGTGGAAAAGGGACCCCTTCTCCACTGTTGTCAGGAGTGCAGACTGGTACAAAGACTATGGAAATCAGCCTAGAGATTCCTCAAAACACTGCGATTGGAGCTCCCATCCAACCCAGCTATGCTCCTCCTGGTATGAACCGATAACATCGTACCGTGGTTGCATATGTGCACCCACGTTTATAGCTACACAACTTGTCATAGCCAAACCTTGGGAAGAACCCAAATGCCCACCAACTGAGGAACGGCTGAATAGCTGTGGTATTTTTACACAATAGAGCACTCCTCAGCCATAAAAACAGACAAATTCGAGGCTTTTGTAGGTAAATATGAAACTAGCGACAATACTCTTGCATCGAATAAATTAGACATGCATATATAAACACCATATTGTCCTGAAAAAGTAAATAAATCTGAAAGTTACAGTAGATACCATAAAGAGGAAAAAATCTGTTTACTTGGAAAAGAAAACTGGAATGAGGGGAAAAGACCAGGAGGAGGGTAAGAGGTATTTTATGTCCGTTTGCAGATGGCCTGGACAATTGTACTGCTGATTTCTGCTGGTACACAGGGCAAGCGGTTGATGCTTAATTTTTTGTTTCCTGTTTTTCTTGCCCTTCTTAGTTTATTATAACTTTTTAAATCTTTTTTTTTTTTGTACTTTAGGGAAGGGTCTGCAGGGTGTTCAGGGTCTCACTACTAGATCGGACTCATCGTGATCTGCCTGTTTACAACCTTCCAAAAGCTGGGATTACAAGTGCACACTACGACGCCCAGTCTAAACTGGGGTCTCAGTGCACTCTGGGGGCGGGGCTTGTGCCGCTGGTCCTGGATTTGAACCCCAGTCCACTGTGCCTGTTTACATGCACTTTAATCTACTGAGCTATTTGGCGGGCTTTTAAGCCAATTTTTTGTGCTTGTATCTAGTAGTTTGACCTAGTTTGAATGCAACATTATACAATGCATCAACCATTGTTAAATTCCAAATTTTTTGTTTGGTGAAGTTCAGTATTATTTCCAATAGTTTTTTTTTTTTCTATTGTTACTCTTTTCTATTCTCTTTAGATAATAAAAACATAATTCTTACAAAAGGACCTTCTTCGTCATGGTGAAGTGAGATGAAAAGAACCACCTTATACATTTTTGAATCATATGGGTACAAATGTATTTATTTTTAATTTTTAATTTTTTGTTTAATTTATTTTAAAGAGAATAGAACACTATTAAACAAATCATTAGAAATGATATATAATTTCAAAAAACCTCCAACATATTAAATAAACAGTGGTTGTTATATTGCACTTTGCTGACTTCATTGTAGTTGTTCAGATTTCAGATATCAGCGTTTAAAATCAACCAAAGTAAAACTTTAAACATTAACTACCATCCTGAAAAAAAAAAAAAAAAAAACAAATTAGTAATACAATCATCTTAGCTATCTTGTGTATATACAAACATGGTTTCTTTCCCATCCTTTTTTTCCTTTCTTTTCTCTTTACCTCATTAGAATTTTTTATCACTTTTTCTCAATTTCTTTCCCTTTTACCATACCCATTGTACCTTTAGATTTTATTTACTTTTTCAGGTTATCACACTAGCCAGAAAATACGATGTCTGCCCATGTGGGTCTGACTTACTTCACTTATGAGTGTAGCTTCTAGTTGTTTCCATTTACCTATAAAATCTCAAATTTATCTATATATTTGAGTAATACTCTACTGCATAAAAATATCACATCTTTTTTAACCCACTCTTCAGTTGCTCTGTATTTGGGTTGTTTGCAAAATTTAGCTAGGAAAACGTGTTGCTATAGACATGAGTTCCCATATTGTCACTGTGGTATGATGTTTTCAATTCTTCTGGAAAAATACCCAAGGGACTTTTAATCCCGTTTTTTTTTTTTTTTTTAGGAATCTCCACACTGATTTCCATAGAGGTTGTACCAGTCTACACTTCCGCTAACGGTGGACACTTACAATGTTGAATGTCCCTGTATAAATTCATTCTACAATTCAAAACATATCGAAGAAAATCCTCTCCTGTCTAAACTGAGGGGTGGTTCTTTACCAGTTCTTTCTTTATTCCTATTCTAGTCTGTCCTTTACTGAGGTAAGTTTTTCTAATGTTTAATTATCTACTGGTCTTTGCTTCCTAACTGCATAAAATCTAGAGTGAAGGTCTACTTTCTGGGACAGTCTTCAGTAACATTCAACCAAAATCTTAGGCTAAGTGCCTTTCATCGTAGTTTTATGAAATGCCACAGGGGTTCTCATGATCTGTTTTCTTGCTCATTGAAAAGAGAAGCAAGGTCTAGGGAGATGGCTGAGTAGAATAAGAGCTTCTCTGACATGTTCAACGGCCCGAGTTCAATCCCCAGTTCTGCCAAAAAAAAAAAGAAAAAAGAAAGAGAAACTAAAGGAGTTTGTTCAACTATAGTTGTGCTACAGTAAAGGTATTTGAATGAATGTTTTGAATGACTATTTCTTAAAAGAAAATCACAGTCCATTTTATTTCTTATATTTTAATGGAAATCTTTGTTTTATCTCAGGCTACCATTTAAAACATTCTCTTTATTCACTTGTTTTATGCATTGCTACAACTTTGGTCCTAAAAGCTTTTGTCTAGTTTAGTATCCTTGTAGTTTTCAAAATTTCTTCTTTTTGTGAATTTTTGATCTCAAGGTATTTTAGAAAATACTTAGTCATTCTTCTGTATTGTTTCTTTCCTCTTGAAATTCCAAGTACATATAAATTCCAACTACTAAGCAAGTTTTCCAAGATTTTTACAGCTTTTATGAGTGTTTTCATATTTTTATCTTGTGTGCTTCAGCTAATTCATGTACCATGGTTCTATCCTGAAGTTCTCTATTCCCTCTGTGTGCAAATATCCTGTCTCAGAGGACTCAGAAAAGCAGGGAAGCAATGCATAATGCAACTGCTTCATGAGGATTTTTGGCAATTTTATTTCAATAGTTTTGCCAAATCAATATTTATAGATTATCATTCTCTTATGGAGTGAGTTATACTATGTTAATATTCAAATATTTTGCAAATATATTCTAACAATATATCTTATATTCTAATTTACTTCTGCCAATATTCAGTAACTATCCATTTGTTGTGTTACTGTTTTTCTCCCTTCCTCACCCAAAATACTTGATTATTTATTGTTTTAATGATGCTAAATGTTGAACCCAGGTCCTCACACCACCAGTGAACTATACCCCAGTTCTAACATCGTATTTGTTAAATATATATTTTTATATCCTTTATTTTTGATTTATTTAGTACAGAATCTCCCTGTGGAGCTCTGACTCATAGTGATCTTCCTGTCGCAGCATCTCCAGGGCTAGGATCACAAGCTTGTATCACCACACCTGATTTTGGGGGCTGGCATGGCATATGGTTCTGGGGATGGAACCCACTCCTTGCACTTGCCAGGCAGGGGCTTAGACCGCTGAGCTATCGCCCTGGCCCTATATTTTTATTTTAATATATTATTTCACATTAATATGTTCTTTCATTTTTTAAAAATTTTCTTTGTAACTTGAATTATTTTCTTGTTTACTTGTGTGAGTTCATCTTATTTTTCTGTTTTTCCTATGCAATATTTTGGACATTGCTGTAGAAAACACATATTACTATTTGATGTCATGTGCACATTAACTGGGTCTTGGATGATAATGTGTGGCACTTTATTTAATATTGTGTTAAATAAGTTTGATTGTTTTTGTTTACATTTCTTTTTTATTTTTTAAAGACTGTACGACTTAGAATTAAAACATAAAAATTACAAGTCATACAGGATTTCACTTAACAAAGTAATATGGATTTCACAGTACATGTTGTGATGCATAGTGCTACCTTCCAGTCATTCATCTTACCAGACATATGCATGTAAAATTGGGCGAAGAAAAGAAGAAAGAAATGTATAGGAAATTAAGATGAAAAAAGTATAAACATTTGAAAAGGGAGATAAAATAAATTGTTATCTGTTAATTTCCATATACCAGAAAAATTAACAGTATACTTGTCCAAACTATCCTGCTTACATACCTAAATAAATCTCTTTCCCCCACTCCCTCTCCTGTCCTTCTCCTCAATGCAGTAGCTCTTTCCTTTTGAATAAATTCATTCCCTTTTCCCATCACCTATGGGTCCGTCAGAGGCCATTTTTCTCTTTCAGGTTCTCACATTTTTGTTTGCATTTCTTATTTAACTCCTAGTCACAAAACATTTCTTCCTTCTCAAAATCATTTTTCCCCCTTCTAAAAATCACACTGGAGCCTCTACAACTCATGTTAAAACCGGATTGTTTTGTGGTGTCTGGAGTGTATGCGTTGTTAAAGTAGTTTTGCTTTGCTTTTTGTATTTCATGTGTTATATTATTTTTACTTTTAATATGAATATATTTGGTAGAGTTTTCCTTAGACATTTTAATGATATTAGCCTTAATTTTACACATAAACTATATTTAATGTTTACTAAGACTACAATAAGAGTCACTTTCGGTTGGCGTAAGTAGCATGGATTCATTTCTCATAGTTCTAGAGTCTAAGTTCCAAGATGGAGAGGTTACTGGGCCTGGTGCCTTGTGAGCCTTCCACTTTGAGAAGCAGACCCTGTTCCTTGAGGTTCTTTGCATAGTGCTCTGTGTGCAAATTCTTGGTGAATATACTTCTGCTTTAAACATTTTGCAGTTTATGTTCCTCATTTTATTAAATAAAATTCAATCTAGAAAATTAAAAATTAAAAATATTTTATCTGCTTTTCATTTTCATATATAAAATATAAAAAGTGATTTTATTTAGTTCTTTGTAGTTTTATTTAGGATATTTCAATGCCTGTATGCCTTAGAAGTAGTGTAAAAGCTCAGATTGAACATATTATATTTTCTTTTAGCATTTTATTTAACTATAACACTAAGAGCATGTGTCACTGGAGAAAATTTCTCTTCTTTCTGTAATTCTTTATAATAAAAGATATTGAAATATTTTCAATACATGTTTTATTGAAAATAAAAGATAACTTGAAATTTATACTTATTAAGAATTTTTTTAAATAAATGGCATTATAGATAAATTTAATAATAAGACTTCAAGGGGCCGGGGAGATAGCTCAGAAGAATAAGCACTTGGCTGGCAAGTGCAAGGCCCTGAGTTCAATACCCGATTTCTCAAAAGAAAAGATTTCAGATTGAAAAATCCCATCTGTCATGATTTGGGGTTTTTGAAGGGGAAATAATACAACACTGGACATATTTCAAGACATTAATTTATAAGGAATCACCCAAGAATCACAGAAGTGCAGCAAATCTTTCCACTATCTAAATACTAAAGAATCCAGCTGAGGACCTGGATCCCACTTCATGAATCCGTGCTGGACAGGCCCGAAGGTCAGCTGTGGAAGCTAGAAAGTCTATGCCAGCAGAATGAAGGATCTGTGCTAGCAGGATGAGGGATCCGAACTGGAGCTAGGTTGCAGGGCTCAAGGTAAACACCAGAGCTCTCCCAAAGGCATCACGGCCAGTCTCCGCAGTAGTGAGGTCCCGAGCTCCTCCAGCAATGAGGAAAGCTGAGTTCCCATCAGGAAAGTCAACAGGACAAGCTTCTCCATGAGGCTGAGCAGTGCACCATCTTCCCCTCCAGAGCCCAACAGTGATGCTTAAGATGAGCTTCAAAGTTCCTCCAAAGTTCATCTGGAATGCCAGCTTGGCCAGACCCTCCAGCAGAACAACAGCCCAAGATAGCCAGCAGCTTCAGC
>PVKA01043395.1:0-16778 GCA_004027165.1 Ctenomys sociabilis | reverse complement strand
CCAACCACCATTAGTGCAGATCTTGCCTCTCATAGAATTATGTAGAAGCACAGTGTTATCTATCCCAACTGTACTGTCTATACACACACATCATGATTTTTTCTTTCTACACCCCTTCCTTTGTCTACACCTGTCAAAGGTGGGCACTCCATTGTCATTCAACTAACTTAGGTGCTTGAACTCGACACCACAATCCAACACAGTCCAGCACTCTACAACAATAGTGAGTTATTCAAAGAAGTTGTTGACCATAGCCATTTACAGCTCAGCTTAATATTAAAGCTGGAAATTATTGACAAAAGAAAGAGCAAAAACTTCATAAACACATGAAAATTAAATAACACCCTCCTGAACTATCAGTTGGTTACACATGAAATTAAAGAAGAAATTAAACAATATTTATAATAAAATAAAAATGTAGATACAACTTACCAAAACCTGTGGGATTCAATGAAAGCTGTCTTAAGAGGGAAATTTATAGTGGTAAATTTGCACAGAATTAATGCTGAATTAGGAATACAGAATGAGCCCAAATAAACAACTTTATGCTTTATCTCAAACTCCTAAACAAAGAAAAGCAAGTCAAGCCCAAATCCCAAAGAAGGTAAAAAATTATAAAGATTAAAATATAAATTAATGCAATGGAGAAGAAAAAAACAATACAAGAAATCAATAAATCAAAGAGTTGATTCTTGGAAAGAATAAATAAAATTGA
The DNA here is from genome assembly GCA_004027165.1 of Ctenomys sociabilis. Taxonomy (NCBI): domain Eukaryota; kingdom Metazoa; phylum Chordata; class Mammalia; order Rodentia; family Ctenomyidae; genus Ctenomys; species Ctenomys sociabilis. The sequence goes on along the minus strand of PVKA01043395.1, from coordinate 16,063 downwards.
TAAACCCTTATATAATCTTTTCAAAAAAGGAAAGTCAGGAGGCTGAGGCAGGAGGCTTGTTGCAAGTTTGAGACCAGGCTTTGCTACAAAGTGAGCTCATGGCCAGCTTGAGCTGCATAGTGACAACTTGTCTCAAAAGGACAAAACAGGGAGAAAGAAAAGAAAAAGAAAAATTCATGCAATATGGAATGAAAAGGGTAAAATCACTAAAGACCCTATGAAAATTAAGAAGATCATCAATACCTATTCACAAAAATCTTTACTCCTACTGGATGGAAAACAGAAGAGATGGAAAGATTTCTAGATACATATGAATTAACCAAAGCTGAATCAAGAAGACATAAAAATGCTGAAAACCCCAGTATCAGTCAATGATATTGACAATGTAGTCAAAGACCTACCAACAAAGAAAAGCCCAGGTCCTGGTGACAGATGAATTCTACAAAAAATTTAGAGAAGATTTAATGCCAACTCCTCCAATTCTTCAATGAAGTTGGAAAGGAAGCAATTCCCCCAAACCCATTGCTACAGGCAATATTACTCTGATACCAAAACCAGAGAAAGACTCAAGCAAAACTGAGAACTACAGGACAATTCCTAAAGAATATAGACATAAAAATCCTCAGTAAAATACTAGCAAACATAATGCAGCAAATCATCAAGAAGATTATACATCATGACCATGTGGGATTCATTCCAGAAATGCAGGGATTGTTCACAATACACAGATCCATAAATGTAATACACCACATCAACAGAGCCAAAGACAAAAATCACATGATCATTCTAATAAATGCAGAAAAATCTTTTGACAAAATCCAACACTTGTTCATGATAAAAACCCTACAGAAAATATAAATAGATGGTCTTTACCTCTACTTGAAAAAAAAAAACATCTATGAGAAACCAACAGCCAACATAATACTACATGGACAAAAACTGAAAGCCTTTACTTTAAAATAAGAAACAAGACAAGGATGTCCACTGTCTCTATTCCTATTCAATCTTACTCTTGAAACCTTAGACATAGCACTTAGACAAGTAAGAGAAATAAAAGGGATATGGACAGGAAGAAGTGAAATTATCAATATTTAGAGATGACATGATATCCTATATAGAATATCCCAAAAACTCCACCAAGAGACTTGTAGAACTAATAACCAAATTCAATGGCATAGCAGGATACATAGTCAACACTCAAAAATCAGTATCATGCGGGGCTGGGGAGATGACTCAGTGGAATAAGTGCTTCCCTGGCAAGCACAAGGGCCTGAGTTCAATCCCCGGTTCTGCCAAAAAAGAAAAAATCAATATCATTTTTGTATACAACAAGAAACACTGAAAGCAAGAAAGGAAACCATGCCTTTCACAATAACATTTAAAAATATGAAATATTTAGGAATCAACCTCAAAAGGAAGCAAAAGATATATACAGTGAAAACTACAGTACTCTGAAAAATGAGGCTGAAGAGGATATCAGAAAGTGGAAAGATAATACTTGCTCCAGGATAGGAAGAACTAACACCGTGATAATGACCATATTCCAAAAATTGTTATATAGATTCAATGCAATCCAAACAAAAATAACATTACTGTATCTCAGATCTAGGCAAAACAGTCCCATCTGGAACCAGAAAAGACCTAGAATAGCAAAAACAATCTTGGGCAACCAAGGAAAGGCTGGAGGCATCACAATCTGTTCCTTGAAATTATGCCACAAAGCTACTGTGATAAAATTAGCATGGTAATGAAAAAAATCAGACCAGAGGACCACTGGAACAGATTAGAGGATGCAGACACAACTGCAGACACACTCAGCCACCATATATTTGACAAAAGGCCAAACACGTTCAGGGGAAGAAAGATTGCCTCTTTAATAAATGGTGCAAGAGCCAGTGAGATAGATCAGTACCCTAAGTTCTTGCTTAGGTAAGTGCAGGGACCAGAGTTTGATCCCTGGCACTGCATGACATGCCAGTCCCACCCCTGAGTTGGTGATAAGAATCTGGCATGGTGGTGCACACCAGTAATGTCAGCACTAGGGAGGCTGGAAACAGGACTTGTGAGTCCAAGCAGTGTAGTGAGACCCTGCACAAAAATAAATGTAAATAAATAAACAGTGCAGGAAAAACTGGCTTTCTATATGCCAAAAGCTAAAATTAGACCCATGTCTATCACCATGCACTAAACTAAAGTCAAAATGGATCAAAGATTTAAATATTAAATTGGAACAGAAACACTAATTCTTCTGGAATACAAAGTAAGAATAAACCTTGAAGAAGGTAGGTAGAGAAGTCATGAACAAAACCCAAATTGCCTGGGAAGTACTTGAAAGAATGAACAACTGGGATCTGATCTTTTTGAAAAGTTTCTGTATGTCAAAACAGAACAAACAGTAAAAAGAAAACCCATGAATTGGAAAACAATTATAGCCAACTGTTCCTCAGACAAAGGACTTCTATCTTGAACATACAAAGAATTTTTAAAAATCAAAGACTGAATCCAAAAATGGGCATCTGAAATGAACACACACTTCTCAGATGAAGAAATATAAATGGTAAATAAATATACAAAAAAATGTTCAACATCATTGGTCATTTGAGAAATGCAAATTATAACAATGCCGACATTCCATCTTACTCCAAAAAGAATGGCTATCGTCAAAAAGTCAACCAATAACAAATCCTGGAGGAACACTTCTCCACTGTTAGTGAGAGTATAGACTGGTGCAGCCACTGTGGAAATCAGTGTGGAGATTCCTCAAAAATCTAGAACTAGAGTTTCCATTCAACCCAGCCTATTCCCCTCCTGGATATTTTTCCAGAAGAACTAAAAACATCATTCCACAGCAATATATGTGCACCCATGTTTATAGCAAGACAATTCATCATAGCTCAATCTTGGAAACAACCCAGATGCCATTCAACAGAGATATGGACAAAAAAGTTGTATTTTTGCACAATGGAGTATTATTCATTATAAAGAAAGATAAATTTGAGGCTTTTATATGTACATGGATGCAACTATAGACCATACTCATAAGTGAGATAAATCAGACCCATACGTGTACACATCATATTGTCTCCCTAGTGCGAGAAACTGAGAGAACATAAAACCTAGAAGTTACAATAGATGCTGTGAAAGAGAAAGAATCTGTCATACAGGAAGGAATAACTGCAATGAGGAAAAAGAAAAGAGAAGGAAGGGAAAAAGATATATTTATGTATATGTAACAGATACTTTCCATAATTGTACACCTGATTTCTGCTGGTTTATTGAAAGGAGTAGTTAACGATTAAATTTTTCTTTCTCAGGCTAGCCAAATAGCTCAGTGGATTAAAGCACCTGCAAGCAGGCTCAGGGGCCAGGTTTCAATCCCTGGGCCCACCAAGCCAGCCCTGCCCCCCAGGGCATGCTGAGATGGCAAGTGAAATGGGTGTGGTGGCACGCGCCTGTAATCCCAGCTCTTGAGAGGCTGTAAACAGGTGGATCACTATGAGTCTGATCTAATAGTGAGACCCTGAACACCCTGCAGACCCTTCCCTAAAAATTACAAAATAAATAAATAAATAAATTTTTCCCTATAGACTCTTCCCTAAACACTACTAAATAAATTAATTAATTAATTAATTAATTTCTCTTTTTAAATTGTTTGTAACTTTTTGACCAATTTTGCATGCTTATATCTGGTAACCTGAGCAACTAATTTGAAGACAATAATATGCAATGTAACCATTATTGTATTCCTATTATTTTGTTTAGTGAAAGTGTATATAGTTTCTAATATTCTTTTTACTATTAATCTCTTTAAAAACAAAAATAAAAATGTAAAGGATGAGCTTTCCCAGACACTTAAAGGAGTAAAGCGATCCATGGCCAGGCTTCCACAGAAAGAGAATACGTCACACAGAGCATTTTAAAATCTGCAACTCAAAAAAAGCAGGTGCAAATTGGAGATGACATTTTGAAGAGAGCAATATGCAACATAACAACCATTGTTGAAGTTCAAGCATTTTATTTAGTGAAATTCTGTATTGCTTCTAATGTTTATTTTTTTTTTTTACTATTTTTTGTATTTGCTTCAGAAAAAAGAAAGAAAATTTAAAACTTTTTTTTTCAGTACCTGGAATTGAACTCAGGACCTTGCACTTCCCAGGCAAGCACTTATTATACTAAAATTACTTTTAAAAGAGAAAATGAAAAGGCTTAGGAAGGTGGACTTCCAGGAGGGAGACCTGAGTGAATAGACAAGAGCCAAAGAGCTTCAAAGGAACATGGAGCACATGGTAAGCACAGGAGAAATTTTTAAAAGGAGTTAGAAAATAGTAACCCATAGCAGAAGAAATAATGAACGGACCTGAGGTAGAACATTGCTGTAGTTTATAGTTATGAAAAGACAGGAACCAAGAGCAGTTTCCTGAGCTAAAAGAAGTACGTGAGGTAGTAGAAAATACTTTTAGTTAATCTTCCAGATAACAGGGATGACTTTTTGTCTATGTCTTTGCTTTTTTGAAGATTTATCTGACATTTATTATTGAAAGCTACAGGAAGCATGAAACAATGCAAGTCATTCATCAATTGTGATGTATTTGGACAGTGTATAAATTGCTTGACAGTTGAAACCAAAAATTTCAAAAAACAAGTGAGTAACAGTCAAATTTGTATTTTTTCATCTTTGCTGGGTTTTTTTAAAAAAATTTTATTGAGAAACAAATAGCAGTGAGACAGTTTCAAAAACGATTACTAGCACATTTTCAATAATTCATATGCTGCATATTGTTGTCTTAGTGGTTATTCATTGTACAAGATGCAGACATGTTATCCTGTTTCAAACACTATTAGAACAAAGCTCTCAGTTCATAGAATTAAAGAGAATGGAGCTGTATACCTATCCTAACTACCTTGAATATACAGTTACAAAATGGTCATTCATTTCTATCCCACTTTTTTGATTAGTTTTGTCAGAGAAGGCCATTCTATTGTCATTTAAATATAGAAGGTGCATGAATTCAGCAAAATATCCCAATATAGTCCAGTAGTCCATAACAGTTGTGGGTTTTCGGTAAGATGGCCAATGTACGAAGTTGTTGACTTGAGCCTTTTACAGTTAATCATATTAATATGGCTTTACTTTTTATTTTTCATTTTCATACTTTTCTGCTGGATGGTGAAGACCAAGAAAGGGCAAGACAAGAAATGTTCTGCTTTTCCGATGCGTGAGTTCATAGCTATAAATTTCCCTCTGAGAACTGCTTTCATCGCATCCCATAAATCCCGGTAAGTTGTTCTTGAATTTTCATTGAAATGTAGATATTGTTGAATTTCTTGCTTAATTTCTTCTGTGACCCATTGATTGCTGACTAGGGTGTTGTTTAATTTCCATGTACTTAGCAGGTTTTTCTGGTTTCTTTTGTTGTTTATTTCCAGTTTCATTGCACTGTGGTCATATAATAAGCATGGGATAATTTCTGTTTTCTTGCATATATTTAAGCATGATCTATAGTCTACACATATTAGTCTGTGGTCTATTTTAGAAAATGATCCATGTGCAGCTGAAAAAATGTGTATTCAGCTGTTTTTGGACGGAACACTCTATATATGTCTACCAAGTCCATTTGTTCCAAGCTCTGGTTCAATTCTGCTACTTCTTTGCTAATTTTTTGTCTGCTTGACCTATCTTTTTGGGATAAGGGGGTGTTAAGGTCTCCTGTTAATATCGTGGTATTGGATAGTAGATTTTTCATATCCATTAAGGTTTGTAACTGGGTGTTCCTGTGTTTGGTGCACAGATACTTATGTGTGTTACCTCTTCCTCTTGAATTTTTCCCCTAACCAGTATATAATGGCCTTCTTTATTTCATTTGATCATTCTTGGTTTGAGGTTGAGGCTGTCTGAGAACAGAATTGCTACCCCTGCTTTTTTCTGAGGTGTTAGGGCATGTAGTAATGTTTTCAATCCTTTGACTTTCTGCCTATGAATTTCTTTATTAGTTAAGTGTGTTTCTTGTAAATAGCAGATTGTTGGATTTTGTTTCCTAATCCACTGTGCCAGTCTGTTTCTTTTAATTGGTGAATTTAAATGTACATTAATGGTTATAATTGTGACATACTGACTTACAATTGACATGTTATTTACCTGCTATTGTTTACTCCTTTTTCTACTGTGTTTGTTTGCCCTATTAAGTGGGTTCCTTCTGTTGTTTGTGGAGTTCTGATCCTCCACAATCAGATTTTGATCCCTGTCTAGAACATCTTTTAGAACTCTGTGTAGGGTTGGCTTTGGCATCATGTAATTCTTTATTTATTCTTTGTCATGGAAGAATTTCACTTCTCCATCAAACTTGAAAGAGAATTTTGCAGGGTATAGTAGTCTGGGCTTCAATTTGTATTCATAGAGGACTTGAAGTACTCTGCTCCATGTTGTTCTTGCCTTCATGGTTTGTGAAGAGAAGTCAGCTGTAATTCTGATGGGTTTTCCCTTTAAATGTGATCTGTTTCTTTACTCTAGCAGCTTTCAGTATATTATTCTTGTGCTGGATTTCTGGGATCTTGACTATTATATGTCTTGGTGTGTTTTTAATTGCGTTGAAGTTATTTGGTATTCTGTATGCTTCAGATACCTGAATGTCAGATTGTTTCATCATATTTGGGAAGTTTTCTACTATTACTTCTGCCCATATTCTTTTTATATCATTTGTATTGCCTCTTTTTTTCTCATCGATGCCTATTAGTCTCATGTTGCTCATCTTTGCATCATCTCGCAGGTGATGAATTATTTTTTCCTGCATCCTAGTTGTTTTTAAAAGGTCTTTTCTTACCTTTTCACTAGCTGCAATGGCATCCTCAAGATCTGAAACTCTGTCTTCACTTTCACTCAAATGGTTTTTCAAGCTTATGATTGAGATTTTAAGCTCCTCTATATCTCTTTGGCTCTGTTTCATGAGATCTATATCTTTCCTGTTTTGCTTATTCAAAGAATCCATCATTTTTCCAATCTCCTCTATTTTTCTAATCTGTATCTTTTTGAGAAGCAGTTATTGTATCTTTTACTACAGAGAGTATTTCTGATCTGATTTCCTCTATGTGTTTCTGCATTTGATTCTTTACTTCAGATACCATTAATGCAGAGATTTCTTCTTTTATTTCAGAGGTTATTTCTGACCTGAGTTCCTCTATACCTTTCTGCAGTTGTTTCTCTACTTTATAGGCTATTGTTTCAGAAATTTCAGCTGTGTGTTCCCAATTTCTTCTACGCTAGTTTCCTCTGCACTTGTTCTGGATGGGCTTGGGGCCCAAGATTGCATTTTGCTCCTTCTCTTTGTCATTTTGTATAACACTGACCTCTGATCTTTGGTATAGAGCTTTGGTGCCATTGTAATCTTAGCACCTACTGAAATTCAGGTGCAGACCTACTAAGATTGAGTTCATCCAGTTGTTTCTAGCTTGTGTCTCACTGCTCTGCTCAGCTCCTTCGTGCTGTAGTCCTTGGAAGGGAACCTGTTGTGTACCTCTGGCAAGATGTTCTGTCCTGGATTAGTTTGGCAGTCCTGGCCCCTAGCCTCTCTTCAGGGACTTCAGCTGCAGTTTCACCTCAAGCTTGTATGCCAGGGCTGGGCTGGGTCTGGAGGGGTCCAGGAGGCTCAAAGGAGTGTGGGAGCTCTCCCCCACACTGGCCAGGCCTGAGCTTGGGCTGATGGGAAAGGTGGAGGGTTCCCAAGACAGTGAGGTGGAAAGGGTCCCGTAAACATGGGGGAAGGTCTCACTCATGGGGCTAGCCTAAGCTTGATCCTTGTCTATGTCTTTATGCTTAACGTGGCTTTATTCCCAAAACCACATGCCATGCTGGCCCTGCCCTGGGCATGCTGAGTAGGTAACTGATTCTGGGCATCATGGCGCAGGCCTGTAATCCCAGCACTGAGGAGACTGAAAACAACAGAATCTGTATGACTCTGAGCTGAGTAGTGAGACCTTGTACCAAATACATAAAAATAAATAAATAAATAAAGTGGCTTTCTTATACTCAGCATAGTGTTGGGTCTTACTCTTTTAACTGATCTGACAGTATGTTAGCATTTACATTTAAAGTAATTTTACACATGGTTGAATTCACACCTATAATTTTTTTCTATTTGTCTTGTCTGTTGCTTTTTTTCCTCTTTATATTCTTGACTCACATCTGAGTAATTTATATAATTCCATTTTATCTCCATTATTGTCTTATTATTTATATTTTGTTTCAAGTTTTTGTAGTTGCCCTAAGTTTGTGATACACATCTTTAATGACAGTCTAATTTCAAATACTATTACACTGCTTTACGTGTGGTATAAGAATCTCACAATAGCGTATTCCTAATTCTGTCTCCTAGCCTTTGTATCTTTATTGTCATATTTTTTTCAGTACTAGGGATGAAACCTAGGGCCTTGAATGTGCTAGGCAAATGTTCTTACCACTACCTCCCCAGCTTCACACTGCAGTTTTACATAAACGGTACACCCAAAATGCATTGCTATAATTTCTGTTGCTTTCAACACTCAATTAAAGTTCAGGTAATTTCTCTTTATATTTCTTCTGGTGCTGGCCTGCTAGTAATTAATTCTCTATTTTTGTTTGCCTGAAATGTATTTTGTCTTTATTTTGACAGTGATTTGGCTGAGCAATTTCTGAGTTGAGAGACACTTTGCTTCCCTCCGCCCCTTTGAATTTTAAGATGTCAAAATGTTACTTTTCAATGCAGTTTCTGATGCTAAGTTGAAGTTTCTGATGACAAGTTTGCTGGAATTCTTTAGTTTTGCTCCCTTCTGTGTAATGGGTCCTTTTTCTCTCTACCTTCAAGATTTTCCTTTTATTTTTGGTTTTCAGTAGTTTGAATATGGTGTGCATGTGTGTGCACACGTGCCCCCCACACACACTAATTAGGTTACCCTGATCATCTTGAACTACTTGTATGGTTCAAAATCTTTCATTATTTTTGGAAAATTCCTGGCAAAAAAAAAAATAGCCCTTATGTCTCATTTTTCCCCTCTGATTTTTGATTACATATAGTGTATATAATATGCACAATGATGCCTCCCACCAAAAAAGAGGTCAATGTTCTAATCCCTGGAAGCTATGAATATGGTGTTATATGACATAAGACTCCAAATGCTTAATTAAAGACTTCACCTTGTCTTAAAGATAGGAAAATTAGGCCAGGGAGAGGGCTCAGTGGAATAAGTGCTTCCCTGGCAAGCACAAGGGCCTAAGGTCAACCCCCCATTCCACAAAAAAAAAAAAAAAAAAAAAAAAAAAAAAAAGGGAAAATGTTCTGGATTATCATAGTTATTTTCAATTCTCTATCTGGTAATTTCAATATCTTGTCCATAGCTAAGACAGGGTCTGTGACTGATTTCATCATAGCTGAGACAGGTTTGTTCTTTTGACAGTGGGATTTTTCCCCATTTTTTTTTTGTTTGTTTTTGGAGGAAGGGCTCCCCAAAGTTGCTTACATGCTAGGCCACTGATGGCAAACTTATGCCACATGTGCTGCACTGGATTATTTGTACCACTGAAAGCTCTAAGAGGTTCACCATCACTGCTAGGCTAAGGTATATTCGCCTACCCTCATCCCAGCTCTAAAATATCATCATTAGGACAGTAGAAACTGGCAAATAATATTTGCAAAATAGTACAGAGAGAGAGAGACAGAGAGAGACAGAGAGAGAGAGAGTTCAGTGGTACTACTTAGGTTAGAATCCAGATACCATGAGAACTTGAAAGAGAAAATGAAATCGGAAGGGTACAATAGATACTGGGAAAGAGGAGAAGATGGAACAGGGAGAAGGGGAAAGAGATATACTCATGTAGATAAACAGAATGGTTTGGACAACTGTACTGTTGATTTCTGCTGGTCTATGGAAAGGAACTCATAATGCTTAACTTGTTTAGTCTCCTTTTTTCAACTGTTTATAATTTTTCTCTTCTTTTTTTTTTTTTAAATTTTCTCTTCTTAATTTTTTATATATTTCTTTCTTTTCTTTTTTCTTCCAATTTTGCATGCATATATCCGGTAATATGAATAACTGGTTGGAAGACAACAATATGCATTATAGCAAATAATGTGAAATTCATATTACTTTGTTAAGTGAAATTCTGTATCACTTGTAATTCTTCTGTTTTAATACTATTTTGTACTCTCTTTTAAAAAAAACTTATTTTTTTAAATCGAGATACCAGATCTCAGACCACGGTTATGAGCCCTCATTACAGCAATCCTAGGAAATACTATGCACAGGATTTCACATAGGCAAGAAATAAAAAAGGACACCAGTCACAGTATTTTAAAGTGGGAGAACAGGTGAAGAAGGTAAAAGGGGGGCAGGGCACTGAGAAATCTAATGCCAGAGAAACTCCACTGTCGCTGTACTGTGCCACAGGCTTAACTCAGCTCATCCCTTGAAGACTTGCAGGTGTCAGGTCCTCCACAGTCCAAGAGTACTGCTCTCCAGGGAGCAGCTGTGCTTTCTGTGTAACGTGACTGTGCTCTAAGTACTTAGTTCTAGGCGCCAAGGGACCATTTTTGTTTCAGGAGTGTGTGTGTCCCAAGTGAAATATCTTAATTTTTTGTGATTAAGGTAACACATAATAATTAAATTATTATTTTTTAATAATTTAAAAAATTCAGACAACGTATTAAAGTATGGAGAATAAATTAAGAATTAGCTGCTCAATGATAAATTTTAAGTATTTACCCTTCTAAACTTCTTTTTATATATACAGGCTTGTTTATGCCAGTGGGACCAGACTGAATATATATTCAAGGTGAAGCTGTGGATAAATACTGATTTATAGCTAAACCTTTTCACCATGTCAACTTTTTGTGATCATAAAAATAGGCCTACATCATCATTTTTAGAGCCATTTTATGATTGTTCCCTGATTAACTTTATTTGTTGCATACTGGTGAGCTCGCTTAAGCTGTATAAATATCCCATCCCATCCTCATAAGATGCTGCATTGGGAACTGAACTGAATATGTACTAAAGAGAAATTGCTAGCAACAGAATTTCTGGGCCAAATGGCTACACAGTAATTAAGTAAATCTTGCCAAACGACCCTCCACAATGACCCATGAGACAGATAGCTTCCCCACATATTCACTACACATTTTTTTGGTCTCACAAAAATGTTTGCAACTTTGGATGCTTCTTCAATTCTAGTATTCATATCTTTATGTATGGAAAAATTTCATCCACTTGCCTCTTTAATATTACCCTATTCTTTTTTCCTCTTCTGGATTTCTTATCAGGCATAGAAAGTGTTACATAAAAATATAGTAAACATTTAATTTTTTAATTATTATGGATGATAGGAATAGGGTGATAGATTGTTCTTAGTGGTGAAGAGGCTCAAGAGATGAAGAGAGACAGGCCGGGGAGATGGCTCAGTAGAATAAGCACTTGCCTGGCATGGGCCTGAGTTCAATCCCCAGTTCTGGAAAAAAAAATACTAAGAAGAGATGAAGGGAGTGGAGAAAAGAGATGAAGGATGAAAACAGGCAACTGTGATGTGTTGTGTACATGAACCAACTCCACGCAAGGAATGTAAACATTACACTGCAAACAAGCACTAATAAACTAAAATAATAAAATAAAAGAAGGCAGACACACTAGACATGCTGAATAAGGTAGATGAGGACACTACATAGTGCTGCTTTGTTTGTTTTTGACCCAGGTCTTTAACTCAGGCTGGCCTTGAATTCATTTGTAGCCCAAGATGGCCTCAATCCCTCAGTGATCCCCCAGCCTCAGCTTCTTGAGTGATGGGGTTTTGGGGCTGCACCACCGCGACTGGAAACCATGATGCTTTCAGGAGCCTAACTTTCTATCATATGACACTGGATAGCAGCATTCACTATTTTTTTTTTAATATTACTTCATAAAGACACTCAGGAAAGAACATTTCTAGCATTGCTTCAAAAGAGTGACAAGACTATGGGGTAATTGTGTTCAAAAGGAGGAAGAGTATCTTGAGGGGGGTTAATGGCAATGTGTCTGTTTTTTTTCTTCATCCTTGTGTATTTGGTACAGGGTCTCACTATGAAGCTCAGACGCATAGTGACCCTCCTGTTTTCAGTCTCCCCAGTGCTGGGATTACAGGGATGTGCCACCATGCCTGGACGCTGTGGCTGGCTCAGCGAGCCCTGGGGGCAGGGCCAGTACAGGATGTGGTACCAGGGATGAACCCTGGTCCCCTGCACTGAGCTATCTCACTAGCCTGCAATGTGTCTTTTATTGTAATAATTTTTAAAAATTAAGATATTCACTATTTTCAAATGCCATACATATATTAAGACCTCATTCTATTAGTTATATCTCTTAACCGCTCATTTATGTTTTCCATCAATTTTACTTCTTCTGCAAACTCAGAGGCATTTCTCAGATCTCCGTTCTATTTTATCATTTCTTAATTCACCCGAAAAGTAATCAAACCATACTTTTAAAAAACATTGCGTTAGATGCAAAAAATAGGTGAAGCCATGTAAAAGGCATGGCCTGCTGAAGTGGCGATGATGTGAAACTGGAGCTCTGTCTAGAAGATTTTGTGGGCTTGTACTGTGAACATGTTGCTAAGCACTGATGCGGCTGCCTGACCAGTGCATAGCATCACAACCTCGAGACCTCCGCATCGGGGACCTCCTGCCTCCACTGTCATCAGCATGGCTCAGGTCCCAACTGCCCTGAGGGACCCTGTGTGCCGGATGGGAACAAGAAGCTCAAGAGCAGAAGATTACACCGTTGGCACAGGAAGCCAGAGCGGCCACCGGGGAAGTTGTTGCACTGGGTCACTGCTGACACTGCGCCCTGACCAGACTAGCAACCAGTAAGTGGAAATTTTTCTAACATGCCTTAGGGGCCAGGAAGATGGCTCAGTGGAATAGGCGCTTGCCTGGCAAGTGCAAGGGCCTGAGTTCAATCCCTGGTTCCACAAAAAAAATAAATAAATAAATAACATGCCTTAAAGATATTATGGCTTGATCCAAAGACCCACAATTTCTTTAGCAGTTGTGGCCAGGTTTTTCTTTTACGTTTTTTACTTTTATACAAAGGCAGCATTTTTTTCTTAAGCTTTTTTTTCCTTTTAATGTTGCAACTTTTTGGTTCCTTTACGTTGTGATAGTGATGGTATCCAATGCGTTCATTTTATTCAGTTTACACAAAACAAGCCAGCATCTGATCAGTAGTATTATATAAGATCTTTAACTACTGAAAGGTGCCTTGATGATTTTTGTCCTTCGGTTTGTACAACTAGGACTGAACCTTGGACTCTCTTATTACAGTTGCCATCACTTTTCTACAGTAAAACTACTGAAATTTGTTTTTGTATATAAAGAAATGTTGCCTAAGGGTGTCTGGCAACTCTGGTTACCACAGGACTACATATAGGAACAAAAATCTAAAAAAACCCAAAAGAAAAAAAAAAAACACTCAATTCATGCAGACACCGACAACATTCATTCTTTAAATCTTAAAGACTATGGGGGTCATTTTCTTTCTTTTCTTTTTCAATTGTCATCATGCATCTATTAAATCTTGATTAGTTTCAAGAATGACTGCAGTAGCTGGGTGTGGTGGCACAGGCCTGTAATCCCAGCACTTGGGAGGCTGAGGCAGGAGGATTGTTGTGAGTTCAAGACCAGCCTGAGCTACAAAGTGAGCGTAAGGCCAGCCTGAACTGGATAGTGAGACCCTGTCTCAAAAAGACAAAAAAAAAAAAAAAAAAAGAATGACTGCAGTAGGTTTTGAAAACAGACTTATCATTATTGATTTGAGGTTTCCCAGAGATTACAGTTCAGTTAGTTGTTGAGCTCTAATACAACTGACCATTTAAAATTGAACAACAGTTTATTGTTTTATAACAATGTCAGTTGTTAAACCTTGACATTTAATTAAAACATGGAATTGCAGTTATAACTTGATGCAAAGTCAACAGCTATATTTGGAGTTAAATTATTTTAACAAACAAATTTATTTAATGAAAAAAATAAAAAACATTGCATTTGTATCTATGGCAATTCTTTATTCCTTGTGCCCAGTTATTTTACTTTGGATTTTATTCTCTCATAATCTAACAGTTTCCAAGTGCTTTTTCTTTCTTCCATGTAACTCTATTGTATCTAGTCTAGAAGTGCTGGGTCTACTGGATCTCCCTCATGGCTTCCCTTGAATTCTCTTGTCATGTTTGATCATGAGCTCATATCTTATGGAGGTTGTTTCTCTGTGGTAGGCGATACTCTTTGTGTGTGGAAAGGTTCCAAGTGGATAGCCAAGCACGTATTTGTTGGACTTCTGTGCACAAGTAAGAACACCATTTTTTTTTTTTTTTGCTGGTACCATGGATTGAACTCAGGTCCTTGCACTTGCCAGGCAAGTGCTTATTCTACTGAGCTATCTCCCAAGCCCCCAAAACAACCATTTTGAAAGATTATTCCAAGAAATGTCAGGCTATAGGGAAGCACTTATACTAGGGAGAGGCAGAAGACTAAAGAACCTGAAGCCCTACTTTTGGGCTCAAGTCCCAGCTCTGGCATTCATTAGCTGTGTGATCACAGGCAAACTGAATTCTTTGTTCTCAGTTAAATCATCTGTAAAGTGGACATAACAACAAAGCCCATGTCTTAAGTGTATTAGGAGAATTAAAATGTTAACACAAATACATATATGGCAGTTAGTTTCTTGGGGCATAATATTGCTAGTAAGCATTATATATTACTGTTACTAATTAGTGACATGGGGCAAAAGGGGGCAAAAAGGAAAAGTCTGACAAAGAAAGAAGTGGGACCAGAGGAAAAGAAAAGATGTTCAAAAAAAGGACCTATGGGAATGAGAGAAATTTTTGGTCATACTAACTCTTATTCCAAACAGAGAACTTGGGTCTGCCAAGGAAGAATCACCCATCTTTGCCTGGGGTCCCTCAGAGATGCTGCTCTGACAGAATCAGTGCACACTGTCTCCTGGTGGCTATGCAGATGCCAGGAATAATGGCATTTGAGCAATTTGGGGTTGTTGGGGTTTTTTTTGGCAGAACTGGGGATTGAACTCAGGCCCTTGCACTTGCCAGGGAAGTGCTTATTCCATTGAGCCATCTCCCCAGCCCTAATTTTTAAATATAATTTTTTTTTTTTTTTTTTGGTGGAACCAGGGATTGAACTCAGGCCCTTAATGCTTGCTAGGGAAGCACTTATTCCACTGAGCCATCTCCCCAGCCCTCAGTGTGTCCACACTTCATTAGTTTTTTTTTTTGTGTGTGTGTGTGTGTGGAACCGGGGATTGAACTCAGGTCCTTGAGCTTGCCAGGGAAACACTTATTCCACTGAGCCATCTCCCCAGCCCCATTTGAGCAATTTGTTCAAGCCTGGGGGACTTATAACTTTCCCTCCTCTTTCTGTCATCTGGACTTAAGTGATTTCCTCCCTAGCAGGATGGGAGGAGCCACCACAAGATCTGTTCATTCACATGTCCACCCTTGAGTTAAAGCACAGGCAAGAGGTCTCAGAAGAAGGATGTTACCTCTACAGATGGAGTCCTGCTCCCCCAAATTCATAAAGTTATCATAAAGCATCCAAAATGCACCACAGGTATCTCATAGCAGCACACAACCATGATTCATCTTAATGTAGAACAGAAGTGAAATTTTAGAACTACAAAAACTGGGAGTAGGGGATCAATGATTTTGGCACTGTTACATTAAGAAAAAAAGTACAAATCTCAGAATAATGAGAAGAGCCTGGTAAGTGCTTTAAATTAAATTAGGTAAATAGCTTGAAACCACCAAGAAAGTACTTATAGCATGAAAATTTTCTCAATGCTATATGGTCAAGGATATATTACAAGTAGTAAAACAATAATTATAACTATACTTAACTATCTATTCTTTTAAAACCTTTTAAAAACATCCATTATTACCTGTATCTTCCCCAGGGTAGACACTAAGCCCCTTTGTACATTTAGGCTCACAAGAATAAGCACTTCCCTGGCAAGTGCAAGGGCCTGAGTTCAATCCCTGGATCCTCAAAAAAAAAAAAAA